>SEYY01001808.1:2500-12500 GCA_009176605.1 Armadillidium nasatum | reverse complement strand
ATATATATATATTATATATATATATATATATATATTATATATATATATATAATATATATATATATATATATATATAATATATATATATATATATATAATATATATATATATATATATTACTTACTTTTTTTTAAAGCGGAACCATATCTTTTGTAAGTAAAAATAATAAAAACAAGCTATATGGGGAATATCGACATATTGGAGAAAGAGAATTGTCTGATTTATTTAATAAACAATAGGAAAACGGTGATAATAATAATAATAATAATAATAATAATAATAATAATAATAATAATAATAATAATAATAATAATAATAATAATAATAATAATAATAATAATAATAATAATAATAATAATAATAATAATAATAATAATAATAATAATAATAATAATAATAATAATAATAATAATAATAATAATAATAATAAAAATAATAATAAAAGATTTGAACAGAGAGAAAATTGAAAGTAAAGAAACCGAAAGGCAAATAAACTAAATGAAAGCTGAAGAACAAAAAAAAAATTAAAATAATATAAATAAAAAAATAAAGAATAAAATAAATAAATAAATAAATAAAGAATTAAAGAAAAAGAAGAAAGAAAGTAAAATTCCAACAAAATGAAGAAGATAAAAATGAAAAAAGAAGATATAAAAGAAGATAAAGAAGTGAAAAAAGAAGATATAAAAGAATAAAATGAGAAGTAAAAAGAAATAATAATAATAATAATAATAATAATAATAATAATAATAATAATAATAATAATAATAATAATAATAATAATAATAATAATAATAATAATAATAAAATAATAATAATAATAATAATAATAATAATAATAATAATAATAATAATAATAATAATAATAATAATAATAATAATAATAATAATAATAATAATAATAATAATAATAATAATAATAATATGGCTTCAGTTCCTAAATTAACAGTTTTAGTTTTAACATCGTTCCAAGTGTCAATTATTATTAAAGATGTGATTCCCCCATAATTTAAGAGGTCATTCCTCCCATAATTAAAGATGTGATTCCCCTATAATTAAAAGGTGTCATTCCCCTATAATTAAAGATGTCATTCTTCTTAATTAATTTGTCATTCCCCATAATTAAAGATGTCACTCCCCTGTAGTTAAAAATATCATTTACACCCATAGTTAAAGATATCATTCCCCCCATAATTAAAGATGTCATTCCCCTGTAATTAAAGATGTCATTCCTCCATTATTAAAGATGTCATTCCTCTTAATTAATTTGTCATTCCCAATAATTAAAGATGCCACTCTCCTGTAGTTAAAAATATCATTCACACCCATAGTTAAAGATATCATTCCCCCAATAATTAAAGATGTCATTCCCCTGTAATTAAAGGCTGTGATGTCATTCCTCCATTAATTAAAGATGTCATTCTTCCATAGTTAAAGATGCTATTCCCCCTTAATTAAAGGTATTATTCCCCCCATAATTAAAGATGTCATTCCTTCACCTCTCCCGCTTTGGCATCTGGTTTGATGTCAGTGACGTATCGTTCGATTAATTATCATTGTTGACAGTCCAACGATTGTTGTTGTTGTTGTTGTTGTTGTTGCTGTTGTTGTTGCTGCTGTTGTTGTCGCTGCTGTATTGTTGTTGCTGTTGCTGTGTTGTTGTAGCTGCTGTTGTTGCTGTGCTGTGTTGTTGTTGCTGTTGTTATTGTTGCTGCTGTTGCTGTCGCTGCTATTGTTGTTACTGATGTTGTTGTTACTGCTGTTACTGCTGTTACTGCTGTAGTTGTATATGAAGCTTTATTTTTGCTTCTCGTTTTTCTTGATAAATTTTTTCTATTTGTTTTGGTGTTCATCATTTATACTAAGTAATTAAGATAAATTTTTTTTTAAAAATAATTAATTGATTGAATTAATTAGTTAATCAATTAATTAATTTATATTACAATAATTAACTGTAAATAAAAAAAATTTCCCCCCAAAAATAAAAAATTATTTGAATTAATGAGATTAAAGTCGTACTGAAAATTTTAAATATTGCATGAATTTTGGAGCACCCTGTAAATTCTTTTACCTTTGGAGTACCCTGTACATTCTTTTACGAGTGTGAACTTTGGGAAAATCCTGACCGTTTGGAGCACCCTGTTCATTCTTTTTACTTTAGGAGTACCCTGTACATTCTCTTACCTTTGGGGCACCCTATACATTCTTTTACTTTTGGAGAACCCTGTACATTCTTTTACGAGTGAACTTTGGGAAAATCCTGATCGTGCTTTAACTTATGAACTTTGAAGTAACTCTCTATTAAATATGCACAATTTGAAGTAAAAGGGAAAGTTCTTGAGAGTCACTCTCGATTATTATTAATATTTAATAGAGAGAGAGAGAGAGAGAGAGAGAGAGAGAGAGAGAGAGAGAGAGAGAGAGGAGAGAGAGAGAGAGAGAGAGAGAGAGAGAGAGAGAGAGAGAGAGAGAAGAGAGAAAAATTTTTTTAAAAAATTAAAAAAAAAATAATATATATATATATATATATATATATATATATATATATATATATATATATATATATATATATATATATATATATATATATATATATATATATATATATATATATATATATATATATATATATATTTTTTTTTTTTTTTTTTTTTTTTTTACAGAACGCCACCACTCACGGGCAGAGCCCTTTTCAAGGAGGGGGCACACACATAGGGACAAAATACATGCAAACGCACACACCTAACGCACAGCCCTCAGGTGGGCGCAGACGGAAGCCTTGAAGAGTGGAAGGTTAAATACAGGAAGGAAAAATAGATGAAGGTAGAGAGTTCCACAGAATAGAGGTGGCTGGAAAGAAAGAGGTACCACAACGGGCTAGCCTGGGATTTCCTACGTCCACACAAAATTGGTGCGAAAGCAGGGCACCCCTTGTGCAACGAGGACGACGCAATGGTGGAGGAATGCGAGAGGCCAATTCTCTCGAGCACCTGCCATTGTAGTACCTGTAGAAAAGAGATAGCGCGCCAACGTCACGTCGCAGAGACAGAGGGTCAAGAGAGTTTGAAAGTAGGGGACAGTTAATTAATCTTTTAGCTTTTGACTCAACCCTATCCAGAAGAGAGGAGGAGCCGGAGCCCCCCAAATGTGAGAACAGTACTCCATACAAGGGCGAATAAGACCCTTATATATTTGGAGTAACTGTTCAGAAGAAAAAATTCTCGCAATCTGAACAGAATTCCCAGCTTCTTAGAGGCCGCTTTAGCAACCATTGTGATATGTGGTTTCCAAGATAGTTTGTTGTTTATGTTTAGACCAAGAATGTTAATGTTATTTACAGGTGAGACGGGAGAGCCATCGAAGAGGATAGGAAAGTTAGGAGGTGTTTTTGAGAGGGAGATGTGAAGAAGTTGAGTTTTTAAAGAGTTGAATTTCACAAGGTTGCTATGACCCCACCGGGAAATCCCATCCAGATCGGCAAGAATAGAATCGGAAAGTTGAAGACGAGAAGCAAGTCTAGAAGCAAAAGAGGGAGCAGATTTGAAATGAGTAGAAGAATGCAGAGTTGAATCATCAGCATAAGAGTGAACAGAGTTAGAAGTGCAGTGGAGAAGATCGTTAATGAAAAGTAAGAATAAGGTTGGAGATAAAACAGAACCCTGAGGAACACCACAGTTGACAGAAAAGGAGGAAGAGGTCGCTCCATCTACAACTGCCGAAATGGAACGATCTGAGAGAAAACTAGACAATAGTAAGCAAAGAGAAGGAGGAAACCCAAAGGAGGGGAGCTTGGAGAGCAGTGACGCATGCCACACCCGGTCAAAAGCCTTGGATATGTCAAGCGCCACCACACAAGACTCCCCGAAAGTCCCTAAGGGCAGAAGACCATAGATCAGTAAGATAGGAAAGTATGTCACCAGTTGACCTCGAGCGTCGAAAGCCATACTGGTGATCAGAAAGAAGAGAATGAGACTCCAAATGATCCAGGAAATGAGAGTTGAGAAGAGTTTCAAAAATTTTAGATAGAACACAAGTGAGAGCTATAGGTCGATAGTTAGAAGGGTCAGAGCGACTACCTTTTTTCGGGATCGGTTGAACAAATGCACGCTTCCAGCATTGAGGAAAAGTATTAGTATTAAGGCATAGAGAGTAGAGCTGAACGAGGACAGGCGCTAACTCGGAAGCACACTCCCTCAGAACACGAGGGGAATGCCATCCGGGCCACTGGCCTTCCTGACGTTCATAGATTTCAGGATCCCATGCACCCTGATCATGAGTAATTACAGGCAGAGACATGGGACACCTGAGAGGAGAAGGAGTAGGAGGAGGGATGTCAGAATCGAGCAGGGTGGAATTAGATGAAAAAAGGAGGCGAAGAGATTAGCCTTTTCAGAAGGAGTATTAGCAACAGAATATATATATATATATATATATATATATATATATATATATATATATATATATATAATATATATATATATATATATATTTGAATAACGAGAGAAAAGAAATTGGAGATGGGGTTAATGATGATGAAGA
The DNA here is from genome assembly GCA_009176605.1 of Armadillidium nasatum. Taxonomy (NCBI): domain Eukaryota; kingdom Metazoa; phylum Arthropoda; class Malacostraca; order Isopoda; family Armadillidiidae; genus Armadillidium; species Armadillidium nasatum. The sequence continues at coordinate 7,961 of SEYY01001808.1, read as the reverse complement.
GAAAAACTGACTGCTTGGAATTTGAGATACTAACAGAGGGAATGGCGTGAGAGTTTTACACCCCCAAAAATGATATAAAATTGTGGACGAGACAATAAAAATGGTGTGGAATTGATTGTTTCTCAGGAATTTGCACAAATAATATACGGTGTTAACGAGATAAACGAACGAATCTCGAAGTTTTCAATGAAAACGTATCTAAGGTATCCTGAGCTTCATCAACTGTCTACGAGTCTCAACAAGGAAGATAGATGAGAAGAGTGAGAACTTTTACATTGAACTGCAAAATATTAACGACACATCAACATACCACGATAATGTTGTAATAATGGGTGATCTAAATTGTCACGTTGGACAAGAATCGACTCCTAATTGAAGTTGTGTTTGGAATATTTCCCAGATCATAGAATCGTTGATTCATATGCTCAAACTACATGACCTTTCTCAACAATATCTGTCGCCATAAAGGAAAACATAAATGGACGTGGTATCGATGGATCAGTATGAGACAGAGACAAAAGGAGAAGTCGTTGAACTTATTTAATGTTGCTGAACAAAAGAAGATAGTTTAAGAATAAAATGAATGTGGCATCTGTAGCTTATGGTTCGACCCACCAGACGGTGGTGAGGATTTTGAGAATGGATAAATTAAACCAGAGTTTAAACGCACAGGAAGGAAAAGATTTCTGATCGAAAATTTAAATGACCAGACCTGCAAAGATAACTTCCAGAGAGGGTTGAAGGAGAGAAGAAGAAATGTGAAGCGGGGAATAGATGTGAATGCAATCTGGAATATTTTTCATAGCATCTCTCCTTCCTTGTTTTTCACTTCAAGTAAAATTATCTGAAAATATATAAAAGCTAAAACTACACATGGGTGAATGAAATAAAATCATATGGATGGACTGAACAAGTTCAGGAAACTATTAAAAATAAAATTTGATTCTTTATAAAATGGAAAAATTCAAGGAGAGTTGAGAAGAGAACGGTACAAGTGGCGATGTAAAGAAAGAGAGAGATGGATAGAATTAAGGAAAAAGGAAAGATCCTTATGGAAAAGAATAGGTAAAAATTTGGAGAACTCTCTTTTGGGTTCGAGTAAGCTGACATATTGTACTGCGAAAAACTAGAGGAGAGACTCAACATTGCCTGTCTACGAAAGTGAAAAACAAGGAAGGAGAGATGCTGACGACCCCAATTGATATTGGCAGAAGATGGGAAGGATACTTCGATAAGCTGCTAATTATAAAAAAAAATAAGGTGGCTGTATCTGAGCTGGAAGTAGGGTGAATAGTTGATGACACTGAAAGAGATCGAATCTGCAGTCTGAAATATTAAAAATGGTAAAGCTGTAAGATAGGATACCAACGAAAATCCTGAAGAAAGCTTAATGAAGAGGGAATGTTATGGATAAAAGAATGAAGAAAGCTGGAATGAAGAAAGAACATAGAAGAATTAATGCAAATCATTAATATGACCAATATTTAAGTAAGAAGATAAATCTCATTGCGTAGAAATTATAAGGGAAATGCTCTGCCGCTTTAAAGATATACAAGAGAATACTAGGAATGAGACTAAGAAAAGTGGTTGCGAGTAAACTGAATGAATGATAGTATGAATTTAAACTGAAAAAACAACTATTGATCTAATTTTAGCTTAAAGATGTTAAAGAACTGTGAGGACTTAATAATAAAGCCTGCCGTGGCTCAAACGGTAAAGTGATTGACTCACGTGCTTGAGGGCGCTAGTTCGATCCTACTTGGAGATCCTAGGCATATACTACCTAGAAAAGTTCCTCTCCTAGAATAGGGAAATGCCCGTGAGATGTGAACTTTATAATCTATATATATAATATATATATATATATATATATATATATATATATATATATATATATATATATATTATATATATATATATATATATATATATATATATATATATATATATATATATATATATATATTTGCTGAAATAGAGAAAACTTTTGATCGAATATCGAGGGACGGAAGGAATATGAAGTATTATGTTAAAGGTGGCAATAAAGAGCTTTCATGCTAACAGCTCATACAAAGTAACAACACATACAGAAAATAGTGACTGGTTTAGGATCACAATAGGAGTAGGAGGGTAGCGTACTCTCTCCGATTATATTCATAATTTTTAAAGAATAATGTGACAATAGGAATACAATTATTAAATCCAAATATTAACCTATGAGCACGAAGCATGGGAGCTTTAATTAAAATTAGATACTTGCCTGTGAAAAAAATTGTCGAATGTGATAGTTATGGTAACAAGACGTAACATTTTGAGAAACGAAGATTTTAAAGAGGAATTGGAAGTATAGAACATAAAGATATCAATATAGAGAAGGGCCAGCTTAGATATTATGGATTCGAAAAAAAGAATGAATGATTAATAGTCGAAAATCAAAAGACCCATGGCAGAGAAAGGGGTGGGAAGTTAAGATGGAGAGGTGTGGAAAAAGCATGGATGGGGTGGAAGATTGACAACGAACGACGGACAGATTCTGTCTGAGGTGTCTGAAAAACACTTTCAAGGAGTTGGTGAGAATATATATATATATATATATATATATATATATATATATATATATATATATATATATATATATATATATATATATATATATATATATATATATATATAAATATATATATATATATATATATATATTATATATATATATATATATATATATATATATATATATATATATATATATATATATATATATATATATATATATATATATATATATATATATATATATATATATATATATATATAGGGCATTTTCGTCTCATCAACTCTCCTGCTCTTACTAACTCTCTTCAATCTCTTTCTGCCCGTCGAATTGTTGCGTCACTCTCTCTATACTATCGATATTACAATGGACACTGCTCTTCTGAACTCTCGTCGCATACCTCCTCCACTGAGAAGGGCTCGTGCGACTCGACTTTCTACACAGTCTCATCCTTTCTCTGTCCAACTCTCTGACCCCAGACTTAACCGCTATGCTCTGTCCTACATGTACTCTACTGGTAAAGTCTGGAACACACTCCCTTCTTCTATTTTTCCAACTTCATATGACTTACACACCTTCAAACTTCGTGTATCAGGTCACGTCGGCCTTTAATTTGACCAGGCTTCCGTCTTTCCCCCTAACTCTGGTGGAATTTTAGTAGGCCTCTGGCCTTTGCCCACCAGAGGTGAATATATATATATATATATATATATATATATATATATATATATTATATATATTATATATATATATATATATATATATATATATATATATATATATATATATATATATATATATATATATATATATATATATATATATATATATATATATATATATATATATATATATATATATATATATATATATATATATATATTATATATATATATATATATATATATATATATATATATATATATATATATATATATATATATATATATATATATATATATATATATATATATATATATATATATATATATATATATATAATATATATATATATATATATATTTATATATTATGTGTGTATGTGTGTGTGTGTGTGTGTGTTTATGTGTAATAACATTTTTCTATTTCAAAAATATACGAGTATAGGCAAGCGTCAATAGTATGAGTATTTTTTTATTTTTTTCACAAAAATGTTGAATTCTAAAACTTAAATTATACTTGCATAAATACAATAAAGCGAAAGTGAATCTTCATTGACATTCAGTGTTAATATATAGAAAATAATATAATATAAAATAATAATAATAAAATAATATAATATAATATAATATTAATAATAATAATAATAATAATAATAATAATAATAATAATAATAATAATAATATAACAAATTATTATATTATTATTTTATTATTATTATTATTATTATTATTATTATTATTATTATTATTATTATTATTATTATTATTATTATTATTATTATTATTATTATCCTAATTATTATTTAAAATATAAAATAAGTTATTGACAATTTAGAAGATTAATTTATTTTATAATACTAAAAAAATTATCTAAAGAACCTTATTTGATATTCTTTGAAGAATAAACCTGAAATGCCATTAATGTGTTCAAGAGACTTTCATGATGCTCTTAAGTGGCAATTAAGAGATTCTTACGTTATGTTCATTAGACGTTCAAGAGATATTTTGGAGAGGCTCACTAAAAACTAACTAAAAGCTCAAGCAAAGCTTGGGTGTGGTGGAGGTCATGAAAAGTTCACAAAATGTTTTTATAACAGTCGAAAGACATGTAAGAGACATTGAGGAGACTTACAGAGGCATTGAAGAGGCATGAGAAGTTCAAGAGATGTTTAAGAAGCGTTACAGAGATGTTCCCGAGTCCTTATTTAGAGCAAGAATTATTTATACTGAAAAGCAACTTTCACTCTTTACTCCTTTTCAAAATAATAAATTTGTTTTCTTCTAAGAATGTGATTGAAGTAAGTATCGGTTGAACACTACCTGAATATCAGCTTTTTAAAGACTATTAAATCATTTAAATGAAATAATTAAAATTTATTAATAGTATTAAGTGTTTGACTCAAAGTTTTCCATTTTAATATGAAAAACTGACATAATTAAAATCATTATCAAATGGTCTTTGAGCAATCTTGAATTAAACCTTACTATGGACACTAATGAGAGATCAAAATAGATGCAAATAGATTTATAATGTAAATAAATAAATTCTTAAATAAATAAATAAATAAATATAGAAAGAAAAAAAAAGAGGAAAGAAGGAAAATATTTATTGTTGTGAAAATATTTTTGTCCAAATATATTCAAACTAAAGTAAATATAGGTTTAAAAATTTGGGTTCTTCATCAGCCTTGGAGGTTTGAAAAACAACATATTTTCTAACTCCACCCATTCTTAGTGAGGTGTAGAGGTGTAGAAGTGTAGAAGTGCTATGAAGTAAATGACAGATAAAATGCTAAAGAATTTATAGTTCGGAACAGAAAATTTGTCTTTGAGCGTAGAAAATATTTTCATTTGAGTGAACAGTACTCGGTCCTTTACGATTGGTATTTAGATTGTCTTAGGAAAGTGATGACAATTTTCTAAATGTAAACAAAGTCATGCAGCATAAATTTGTGTATTTTAGCTCTATAAATATTTAAATAATTCTTAGTTAAAAATATTTTATAATTTTTCTTTATAATTATTTTTTATAAATATTTGTTTGCATACATTTTGCAACTTTTTATCAGCTGGCCTATAATTATCTTACTAGGCTTGCGGCTTGTAGGAATTTGATATAGTTAGGCCTAAGTGTACGGATTTTCAATTATTTGGTTTAAAAATAATATTCAAGGCTGAATAACTATTATTATTAATTTAAACTTTTTATAATTATGTAAATAAACTCGAAATTTTAGCTCTAATCTCC
>SEYY01001807.1:17500-29408 GCA_009176605.1 Armadillidium nasatum | reverse complement strand
TTTTTTGTATGAGGTTATGTTTAAGGACTGTATCAAATGCTTTGTTGATGTCGATGGCAATGAGTACTGTCAATAGTGGGATGGTTTTTTGTTAAGGCCATTTTTTATGTTTTGAGAGATAGTGGTGAGGGCAGTGGTGATTGAGTGGAATTTCTTGAATCCGTGTTGAAATTGTGGGGTTTGCATGAGTGGTTGGATTTTTGAATGAATGAGTTTTTCTAAGAGTTAGCATAGTGTAGATAGGAGAGAGATCGGGCGGTATGAAGACGGGAGGTTTGGGTCTTTCCTGGGTTTTAGTTTGGGGGTAATTATTGCCTTCTTCCATATTGCGTGGATGAAGTTGTATGTGTAAGATTTGTTGTATATTTGGGTTAGGTGTGTTGTAGCTATGGGTCCTAAGTGTTTTAGATGTAAATTTGAGATGTTATCTGGGCCTGTAGCTGGGGAGTTTTTGAGTGTTTAATTCCCTGGGTTGTGTCCTGGTAAGAGAAGGGGGGGTTTGGATTGTGATCTAAGTGTGTGTATTTGAGCTGTCGGATTATTTTCCTATTGTTGTTGTGTGTGGGTTTATAGGAGATGTTTGAGCAATGCTGAGCGAGCATATTGCAGCGTTGTTTGGGTGAAGGAAGAATGTTGTTGTTTTCTTTTAAGGCTTCGTTTAGCGTTGGAGGATTGTTTTGGGAGTTGTGTAGTCGTTTGATTACCTGCCATGTTCTTTTATCGTTGGGGTTTGTTAGGTTGTTTTGTAGGTATTCTTTAAATTTGTTTGTTTTGTTATTTGATATTAGTGCTGAGATTTGAACATTTAGGGTGTTTAGTTGTATGGTGATGTCTGCTGTGGGTGATCTATGTTGTCGGAGTTGGTTTCTTTGGTTGATAAGGTTGCAGATTTCTTGTGTTTCCTGTAGCCCTTGGGTATGTATAAGTTGGATGCTTTGTGTATTATTTTGGAGAAGAAGTTGATGGCTGAATGTAGAGAATGTGTGTTGGATATTTTTTGTTGAATTAAGGGTGTTTCTATGTGGTTAGTGAAGTTTGTCCAGTTTGCTTTTTAGTAGTTTGTGAATGTTGTTGTCTTCTTGGGGTATATGTGTGTAGCGACTGTTTATGTGATTATTATGGGGATTTGATCGGTTGTGAGGTCTATTTCTGTTTTCCATGTGAGGTTTGTATGGAGGGATGGTGATGAGAAGGTTATGTCAGGAGCTGATGGAGATTGATTGGCTTGTTGTGGTAGTCGGATAGGTAGGTTTTTGTAGTTTAAAATGTTTAATGTTTCCAGTGCATCTAGGATGTGAGTTTCTCTGGGGTCTGCTGGGAAGTCTTGGTACCATGCTGAGTGGTGGGCGTTGAAGTCGCCTCCTATGATTAGGTTGTGATTGTGTTCAGAGGTGCTAGATTTAGTTTATAATTGTTTGGACAGTATACTGATGTAGGATGAGGTATGTAAATGTTTATTATGTTGTGTGTAGTGTTGTTGACTAAATACATATATATATATATATATATATATATATATATATATATATATATATATATATATATATATATATATATATATATATATATATATATAGGGGGAGGACGTAGCGCCGTCCGAAGTGATGAAAGGACCCCTCACTGGGCTTAACCGAGGGGTGATAGGGTGGGCTAGGGCATTCCGTTGCCCTTTGGTTCGTTCCTTTTCGCGTTTCACTTTCTCAGAGGGTCTCTAGTGTACACTCGTCTCACGTTGGAGTGTCTATGCTCCCACTTCTCCTTCCCCCTACTCCCTTCTCATGTTCCTACAAATTTACAAGCGTTTGCTCGTACATTACCTTTAAAATAACAACAAAATGGCGAAACAAAAAACTGGCTCGGAGATACTACGAGGGGCGGCATCCAAAGAATGCCCCTCATCCGCTCCTTCCCCCATCACCACTTGGGAGTTGGTGGCCTCCAGAGATGGGGTTGGTGCCACCAAGACCTCTTTGCCGACTTTCCCTGGTTCACGATCTTCCTTTTTCATTAGCTTCTGCAAAATTCGCGGTCTTTTTACTAATTTCCACTTTGTTGAACACCACCTCTCTTCTTCTAGACCTCATCTCTTATTCTTAACCGAAACTCAGATGTTTGAGTATGCATCCTCAATTTTCAGCCAAAAGAGGATGTTGCGCATATGTGCGCAATGATGTTGCCTGTTCTCTTGTCTCTAATTTGGAGTCTTCTGAATTCTCTACTTTATGGCTAAATCTTTCTTGCAACTCTACGACTAAATTTATAATTTCCGTCTACTTATGTCCTAAACCTACAGATTATCCAAAATTCTTCGACTATCTTAACTCCAAAATAGAACACATTCTTTCTTCTTCTCCTTTCTCCGAAATCATTATATTAGGTGATTTTAATGTTCACTACCGCCAATGGCTTTCATCTAGTTCTCACGATCCGTCTGGTGAACTCGCCTTCCAATTTTCTATACAGAACAACCTTGAACAGTTGGTGTATCTCCCTACTCGAATCCCTGATCGCCTTGGTGATGAACCCAACATACTTGATCTTTTCCTTACTTCTTATCCTTCTTATTACACTGTTAAACTCTTTCCTCCTCTGGGTTCATCCGATCACCTTCTTATCTTTGTATCTTGCCCTGTCTCTTCAACTCTTCCGCAAGAACGGCCTACGCATTCGACGAGGAGACGTTTCTGGCATTTCGGTGTCACTAACTAGTCCATTTTGCGGTTGTACTTCTTTGATTTTCCATGGAATGATTACTGTTTCCGTGGGAGGGGTCTCTCTGAGTGTGCAGAGTGCATAACCGTAATGATTCTCTCTGGCAGGGAGGCGTACATTACATATTCTTTCCCTTCCACTAAACCTAACAAACCTTCGTTTAATTCTGTTTGTTCTCGTGCTATCCGCCGCAGGGATGCTGCCTTCAGGGACTACCGGTTTTTCAAACTCCAGCAACTCATGCAACATATATTTCATCTCGGAATCGTGAAAAATCTATTCTTCGTTACACTAAAAACTCCTTTCTCCGTTTAAAATGCAGCAATCTTTCTGGTTCTACTTCCTCTCGCCCTTTCTGGCATTTTGCAAAAAATGTCAACTCTAACTTTGTTTCTTCCTCTTTCCCTGCTCTAGTATCTTCTGACGGTACAACTGAAGTTTTGCCTTCCTCTAAAGCTGAACTCTTCGCTCAAACCTTTGCTTTTAATTCAACCTTAGACGATTCCGGAGCTGTTCCTACTCCCTCAACCCCCTCAAGCTGATATATGCCAAAAATTATAATTTGTTCTAAAAACGTCTTTCTACTTCAACCTTCCCTTTTTGCTAGAAACGTGCGTTCATTCAACCTGTACCGAAGAAGGGGGACCCCTCTCAACCCTCTAACTATCGTCCCATTTCATTAACCTCCATTCTTTCTAAAGTTTTCGAATCTATCCTTAACATGAAGATTTGGAATCATCTCAATTCTTTTAATCTTAACTCTGATCGCCAGTATGGCTTTCGTAAGAATCGTTCTACTGGTGATCTCCTCTCTCTTCTCTCTGACTCTTGGTCATCCACAGTTCGGCATTTCAGTGAATCTTTTGCTGTTGCCCTAGACTTATCGAAAGCATTCGATAGAGTCTATCACAAAGCTTTGATTTTCAAACTTCCCTATTTCGGTATCTATCCTTCTCTCTGTAACCTTCTCTGTAATTTTCTTTCCGGTCGTTCTATAGCAGCTGTTGTAGACGGCCACCGCTCTTCCTTTAAATCTATTAATAGTGGTGTTCCTCAAGGATCTGTCCTATCTCCAATTACTTTTTTTACTTTTCATTAATGACCTTCTCTCTGTTACTTCATCTCCTATCCACTCCTATGCTGATGACTTCACCCTTCATTACTCTTTTCTGTTTGAAAGGAGCCCCTCCCAACAACAGTTACTAGACGCATGGAAGGTTTCCTTGGAGTAGCTGACCTCGGATCTATCTCGTATTTCGAATTGATGCAGAGAGAACATGGTTGTTTTCAAAATGCCACCAAAGCTCAATTCCTCCATCACTCTGCTCGACACAACCTTCCACACAATTATAATATCTTCTTCAAAAACAATCAACTCAGACCTTCATCTGTTCTTAATATTCTTGGTGTTTCTTTTTCGGAAAGGTCACATTACCTCTCTTTCTAAACAAGCTTCTGAGAGGTTAGGTGTTCTGAGGCGCCTTCAGTATTTCTTCACTCCACCCCAGTTGCTTGCCCTGTATATTGGTGTTGTTCGCCCATGTATGGAGTACGCCTCACACATCTGGGATGGTTTCACACATACAGCTCTCTTTGTGAAGGTGGAGTTTATGGCTTTTCGTCTTATCAACTCTCCTGCTCTCAGTAATTTTCTCCAGTCTCTTTCTGCCCGTCGAATTGTTTCGTCACTTTCTCTATACTATCGCTATTACAATGGACACTTCTCTTCTGAACTGTCTCGTCGTATACCTCCTCCACTGAGAAGAGCTCGTGCGACTCGACTTTCTTCACAGTCTCATCCTTTCTCTGTATAACTCTCTGACCTCAGACTTAACCGCTATGCTCTATCCTAGATTACTGTGAGAGGCTGGTATTAAGCAAAACAAAAACCAACTAAATGATCGGTGAAATTAGGAGCGCTGAATAGTTTTGGTGGCTTTTTTGGATGTTGTACAAGGGAAGTGTAGACTCATATTCTATATTCAACAAAATTGAGAAATTTTAAACATTGGTATACGTGATTTGCCAAAGTGCTTGGAAGTTAAATCATTGATAGAAGTCTACTAGAATACAGTATTTAAATTTGGCAAACTCATTCACTGCGATTAAAGCTGACGAAGTTATATACTTTATAACCCCGTGAAAACGAGTAAGTTGAATCTTTAAGCTAATTGAGTAAATTTAAGCGTAACTAAAAATGAAGACATGTGTATGAGTAAACGTAAAACTAGTTAAGACTAAGTGAAATGGTGAGAAGTAGATAAGAATTTGTTGAATGCAATCGAAGTGGAACTAGAAATGAGGAGATGGTTAAAATTAAAATAAGACAGTTGTAACGAAGCTAGGTTACACTTTGTGTGATTGATATATATATATCATTATTATTATTATTATTATTATTATTATTATTATTATTATTATTATTATTATTATTATTATTATTATTATTATTATTATTATTATTTATTATTATTATTATTATTATTATTATTATTATTATTATTATTATTATTATTATTATTATTATTATTATTATTATTATTATTATATTATTATTTTATTATTATTATTATTATATATTATTATTATTATTATTATTATTATTATTATTATTATTATTATTATTATTATTATTATTATTATTATTATTATTATTATTATTATTATTATTATTATTATTATTATTATTATATTATTATTATTATTATTATTATTAATATATATTATTATTATTATTTATTATTATTATTATATTATTATTATTATTATTATTATTATTATTATTATTATTATTATTATTAATTATTATTATATTTATTAGTAGTATTATTATTATTATTTATTGATTATTATTATTATTATTATTATTATTATTATTATTATTATTATTATTATTATTATTATTTGCTTATTGCAGTATATTATGAGTATCAGTGTGTGTACCTGTGACACGAATGAAGATGTGAGAATTATAATTACTATTATTATTATTATTATTATTATTATTATTATTATGGTGGCTGAAATTATTACTGAAATTATTGATTATTATTATTATTATGGCGGTTATCATTATTCTTATTACTTATCATTATATTATTATTATAATTGTGATTATTATCATGATTGTGGTTTTAATTATGATAATTATTAAATTATTACTATTAATTATTATTATTAAATTATTACTATTAATTATTATTATTAAAATATTACTATTAATTATTACTATTAAATTATTACTATTAATTATTATAAATTATTACTATTAATTATTAATATTACATTATTACTATTAATTATTACTTATTAAATTATTACTATTAATTATTACTATTATTAAATTATTGCTATTAATTATTACTATTAATTATTACTACTATTATTATTGTGGATCAACGGAGCAGAGTATTTATTATCGTTACTGTTATCATTGTACGAGTATAGGCATCGGCGTGGGAGCCAAGCAGCAGTCTGGTAGTTAACAGTGTGAAGCCATACCTCCGTGTGCTGGTCAATCATCGGCCATTTCTCATTACTTGGAGCAGTTCACAATTGGGGCTTGTGATGTGTTGTTGTTTTTATTGCTGCAGCTGCAAACATAGTTTCCCCTTTTTGGTATCACGGGAGGCTGCACCACGAGGGTGTGATCAGCCTGATCATCTTGAAATTTGCTTTGATAGACTTCTCAAATGGATATTATCCTCAGTATTCTTGGTTCATTAAAACCCTTAAGCGAATGTGATCAAATAAACTACCAGATTGGAGTTCAACCCAAAGGCAGGAAGCCTTTGAGATTAACAAAGTAGTATCAACAAGCCGGGAGAAAGAGTACTTTTATATAACCTATATTTGAATAATTTTGAATGGTCTATGGTAGCCTTTGGCCATATTGTAAATATTATATTATAATATATTCTATAATTATTACTGATTAGGATTAGTATAGGTTAGTTGAAGGTATTATTCTGACAAACTTTAATAATAATTTTGTACATTTTAAAATTGTGTGTATATATATATATATATATATATATATATATATATATATATATATATATATATATATATATATATATATATATATATATATATATATATATATATATATATATATATATATATATATATATATATATATATATATATATATATATATATATATATATATATATATATATATATATATATATATATATATATATATATATATATATATATATATATATATATATATATATATATATCATAAATTGTGTTTTCTTTTGTTTAACCTATTAGCTTAGACCTCAGCACTAAAAGAACCCTTGGTTGCCATTACTGAGTGAAGCGGCACGGCAACAGTACTCTACTGGTAAAGTCTGGAACACACTTCCTTCTTATTTTTCTCAACTTACTATGACTTACACAACTTCAAATGTCGTGCCTCAGGTCACGTCTTCCTTTAATTTGACAAGTTTCCCGTCTTTTCCCCTAACTCTGATGGAATTTTAGTAGGCCTCTGTCCTTTGCCCACCAAAGGTATATATATATATATATATATATATATATATATATATATATATATATATATATATATATATATATATATATATATATATATATATATATATATATATATATATATATATATATATATATATATATATATATATATATATATATATATATATATATATATATATATATATATATATATATATATATATATATATATATATATATATATATATATATATATATATTTTTATATATATATAAATGCGAAATAGTGTTATATATAATGTACTGAAAGAGCATGATGCCCAGAGTATGAAACTGAATGCAAGAGATTAAATTTATTTTTATTTCACTCATCACCACCGCTAATTGGCAGAGCCCTATTCTAGGACGGGGTATTAGATCAATAAAAGAACAGAAAAACCTTAGAGTCCCATCTAATGCAAATATTGTAGGCGGACACAGACGTGGACTTTAAAGTAATTGAGATTAAATTCGGCATTAAACACAGAGGTGGCTGGAAAAAAAGAGGACCCACAGCGGAAAAGCCAGTAGCTGACTATTTCCACTCAAAATTAATGTTCGGACAATAAACTCCTTGCTCTACGAGGCTGCCGTACACGCGGAAGAATACGAGTGGATAGTTTTTTCGTCCATTTGTGACTCTAGTAGCTTTAGAAAAGAGACAAGGCACCAACGTCACGTCGCAAAGGTAAAGGATCAAGTGAATTAGAAAGAGCGGAACATTTTATGAGTCTCTTAGCATTTGATTCAACTATATTCAAAAGACGGGTGAAACCTGAGCCACTTCAGATATGAGAGCAGATCTCAATACAAGGACGGAGAAGGACCTTGTATAATATGATTAACTGCGAAGTAAAAAAAAAATTCTCAGTCTTAACAAAAAAAAATGTCCCTAGTAACCACTGTGATATGAGGTTTCCAAGACATGTTTTTGTTTACCTGAAGGCCATGGATGTTTATACTGTCAATAGGAGAGACGGGAGAACCACCGAAAGAAATAGAAAAGTTAGAATGTTTCTTTGAGAGGGAGATTTTGTGAGGCAACTCTAGAAGCAAAAAGAAGATTTAAAATGACTAGAAGAATGAAGAGTTGAGCCATCGGCAAATGAATGGGTAGGTCCGGATGAGCAGCTGAGAATATCATTAATGAAAAGTAGGAATAGAGTAGGAGACAAGACAGAACCTGAGGAACTCTACTATTGACTGGAAATGAGGAAGAAATCACCCTATTACCAGCAGTCGGAATGGAACGATTAGAAAGATATCTAGATATAAGCAAGCAAAGAGAAGGAGGTGAGCTTGGAAATCAGTGACACATGCCATATTCGGTCAAATGCCTTAGATATGTCAAGCGTCACCTCACTAGTCTCCTCATGATTCCTAAGAGCAGAAAATCATAAATATGTGAGATAGGAAAGTATATCACTAGTAGACTTCGAACGTCGAAAGCCATATTGATGATCAGAAAGAAGGGAGTGAAATTCCAGATGATCTAAGAAATGAGAGCTGAGAAGGGTTTCAAAGATCTTAGACAGAATACAAGTGAGACTTATAGGGAGATGTTAGAAGGATCCGAGCTGCTTCCTTTCTTCGGAATAGGTTGGACTAATGCGAACTTCCAATACTGAGGGAAAGTAATAGTATTTAGATATAGAGAGAAAAGTTAACGGAATGCCGTCCGGGAGGCTTGCCTTCCTAACGTTCATAGATTTCAGAAGACCATGAAACTATTCATACATAATCACAGGCAAAGGCATGGGACATCTGAAAGGAGAAGTAAGAAAAGGATTGCCAGAGTCGTAAAGGGTTGAATCAAAGGAAAAAACGAGGCCTAAGACTTATAGAAGTTGTTTGAGAAGCTTTTGACAAGAGGCCAGAAGGATTTATCTGTAGGAGGATTTAGGAACTCGGCACAACTTCGTTTGGTGAAATCCACTTTTCACGTCGAAGAATATCCCTGCAACGATTCCGAGCTAAATAAAAATTAGCAAGAGTGATAGAAGAAGGAAAACTTTTCCACTCTCGATATGGGATGTCTCTAGCCTGAATGGCACGAGAGCAAGCGCGATCGAACCATGGATATTTAGGAGAGAAATATTTAGATGAGGAAGTAATGAACCTGCTCATCCCATCAACGATTACAGCCCTCGCCTTATCGGCAAAAGCCCAAGTATCTTCGGAGACAACCCTTTTCACAACAACACTTGTTAGTTGGTGGCCTCCTAAAAAAAATAAAATATTCATTCCAAAAAATGGTTCGAACCTTTTTACCCTTTACAAACGTTTTGGGATGAAAATTTTAGTTTTGAAGGTATCAACATAGAACGTTGGGAAGATACATAATTGTGCGACTTGCGCATTTTTGCATTCGTGTAAAATTTCAGTAGTTTAAATAGTTTTCGAGATCAAAGACCTTTCTCTTTTTTTTTTAAATAACGTTTTTATCGTTTGAATCTAGCTAAATTTTCAGGAGCACTTGCCTTAAAGAAATAGTGTTCAGGTTTGCTAATATGTATTCCTAGAAAAAGATTCTGACTCACAAAAAGCTTGAGGAAAAAATATTTTGTTTTTGAATTTTAATTTTTTTAAAAGTATTTTGGTCATATGTTTTTTTTTGCGATACGTATCAAAGTTTCTCTCTAAATAATTTTTTAAGATATAGTTCTTGTGCAGTGTTTCTGAAAGTTTGGGCCAGATCGGTCAAGTTGCAAGAGCCTGGCGTCGAAAAAAAGGATAGGTTGTGAAAAATCCAAAATTTCTCTACAACTCTTTTGTTCTCTTTGTTATACCTTTTATATCACTTGACAGATTTCAATCAAATTTCTTTTATTGACTCCACATAGACCATGTCTTCAATTTATCGTGAAAGAAGTTTTTGATATTTCTTTCTAGAAAAGGGTACGAGCATAATAATTTTGAAAAAAATTTTGAAAAATGAAATTTTTTTCAAAAATTTTATCGAAATTAATTTTGCGTATTTTTTTTATGATAAAAAATATCGCAAAAATTAAAAATTACCAGTTATCATCTTAAGGTTTTTGGAAAAAACGTGAGATACCCTCGTTAGCTCGAAAGGCCTAGGAACAACTGTTACTATTCAAACTAAGAGAGATCATAGAGGAGAAGGATGCTCTGCGGAACTTTTGCTGTGATTCAGGGAAATTAAACTTTGTGGGAAGCTAATTACCTCATCCTATAATTAATCTGTGATTAATCCAACAGAGAGCTTCATAAATTTATATTGATCATTATTGCTAACTTATTATAATATTGTCATAGGTGGATTCGTCCCATTTTTGTAATTTATTTTTGGCATAAGTTTCTATCTGCAATCCACATAATATTATTAGAATTTATTAATTATTGTGCTTAATTAACATTAACGTAAATACGATTCATAAACTAATTATGTTTCAAATACGCTTCATAATAAATAAAATCACGAATCCATTTGGTTCAGTCAAATGACTTCAATATTTTCAACGATGTTCCATAAAAAAGTTTTCTGTCGAGAGTGTGGTGTCAGTGTTTTTTTTTTTTTTTTTTTTTTTTTTTTACTACTAGGAAGCATTTGTTTCATGGTCCTTGTTTTCCTTAATCACTAAACAGAGTGACTTTTATCTCTTTGGACTATTGAGCAAAATCTCAAAGCTCCTACCTTTTCCATACTAAAATGCGCTTCCTCTTTTCTCCGTGTTTTCGAATTATCAATTCTTTATTTCTTCCTAGGAGAGTAAGTTTTCCGCTTTCTATGGTATTACTTTTTTTTGTTTGTTATCGTAGACTTCATTATTTTTGACTCTTCAATTTTTGAAATGTGCAAGCAAACTTTTAGCTTCCAATCGTTATCTTTTTCTCACGTATAGTTTTCTTTCGTCACTATACACTCTAGAATAAATAACTTCTTCAGAGCTAGTTTGCCTTCTTATTTTTCAACGTTTGATTGGATTTATTATTTCGAAATCTAACTGGTTTTGATTGTACCTCGCAGCTTTATTAAACACTATTTGTGCAAATACTGAATATTCATTTTATTCACAAAGGCCATATTTATCATTCAAATTTTCTTTATTATTATCATTATTATCACTGGTACTACCATCATCATTATTAATACTAACCTTAATCTTCCAGCTATTAATATCATTATTATTATTATAATAATATTCTTTTTTCTTAAACCATATTTCATATTATACCATTTCACAGAAACGTTTTAACACAATTTTTCTGATTATTATTTCTAATTTTTAACTTTTTTTTTAATTATTAAAATTAACTATAATTTCTTTACACTTAACTGTAAATCACTAACACTATAAGTTTATCACAGCCAAAATAATTCTTTACACTTAATTTTCTTCTTTATAGATTCCTTTTTGATTTCTCCTTTTCCTTTTTCGTTATTTGAAATTTGAATCCAACGAAAGTAGGAATAAAGGGTGGGGAGATTGGTACTATATTTGGAGGTTCGAGTGAAAATAATTTCCTCCATTCTCACCATCTTCAGACCTCCCTTTCTTTTCTGAGAGGCAAATTTGAAAGTTTTTCTTCTTTTCCTTGTTTGCTGTTGTTTTGCTAAAATAATGTGGTTACCTTTTTTAGTGTTCACTTTTGGCCTATTTTCTTCGTATCTTCTCACTCGACTCTCTTTTTATTTTATATTGTTCCT
>SEYY01001807.1:0-12500 GCA_009176605.1 Armadillidium nasatum | reverse complement strand
ATACATGCAGCAAGTGGCGTAGAAAAGGAGAAATTCTATTTCAAATGATCTCACATTAAATTTTAAAATGTTTTGAATAACATGTAATAAATACCTGCAGAAGTTGTATGCTTCATCAACAGATGTAGTTTCACATACAAATACTTTTCCTTCTTTACGAGTAACTTGTTTTCTTCTTCTATCTGCAAGATGAGATATAACCCACTTAAGAGGTCCTGTCCTCTTATAACTTGCTTTAACTCCTTCATCCTGATGTACATTTGGGTATGCAGTGAGAATAGCTTTCTCCAGCGCTTTATAGCCCCATTTTTGTTCAGCTCTGTTTTTTGAAACCAGGTAATTGTTTTGGCTGAAAAAACAAGTATTAACGATACAGCTTTTGAAAATCACATTGAATAATTATTACTTCCCCCTTTATATATATATATTATATATATATATATAGTATATATATATATATATATATATATATATATATATATATATATATATATATATATATATATATATATATATATATATATATATATATATATATATATATATATATATATATATATATATATATATATATATATATATATATATATATATATATATATATATACTACAATGCTCTTACATCCCCTCCATTTAACACTATGCCAACAGCTCACACATTATCCTTCACTCTGCCACTCACCTCTTACTTCTCACTTCTTTCATTTCTTGTTTCCTTAAGAAACTTTCTGCTTTTTTTATTTTTGTTTTTCTTATAAACATCTCTGCTTCGTTTACCTTCCACTCTCGAATATACATATTTACTAGATTTTTTCCTTTCTTTGTAATCTTTCAATTATCTTTCCTTCCCATCTCACTTGCTTTTCCAGTTTTCTCCCGCCCTGCGCATTTTTTCTCGCGTCTATTTTTAAATCGTCATTCCACCATTTTCCTTTGTTTTTTTTCTATTTGTGAATCTGCAGACTTCTCACTATTTAAAATACCACCATTCGCTTTAGACCAATTCCATTCAACATCACTCTTCTCTAATACTTTCACATATTTTAATCTTCATTGTGGGTCAGTTATTTTTTCATTCTTTATTCTATCAAAGTTTCTCCTTCCTTCTTTCTTTGACATCTCTGTACCTTTTAATTTCACCTTCAATGGAACTATTTGACAAGCAAATATTCCTTTTTCTACACCTATCGCTACTATAACATTCCTCACAAATTTCAACATGTTTCTCCTAACGTAACCCAAATTTATTTGGATCAACACATCCATGTTCTCCCTGTTTATCATTCAGGTATACTTATTAACTGGCTTGTGCGTAAAATAGTTGTAGTGATGATGATGATGATGATGATGATAATAGTAGTAATAATAACAATATAATTACATTTTCTAAAATAATAATGAAAAAAGAAAATCGGGTAACTTTCAGTGAGTAATTGTTAGTACTTACTTCAAATATACTGATAATTCAGAAACAAAGAGTTTTCTATAGTAATGAATCCGGCTTTGTGTCGCTTTACCTTGAAGATAATCTGCCAATGCTGGAGAAAAAGTTGGTAAAGAAAATTGGATCTGAAATTGTGATAATCAATTTTGATTTTCAAATTTATACGTTTTTAATAACAAAAATCAATATTACGGAGGTAAAAAATGTCAAAGTATTTAAATAAAATTTGAGTTGGGATCTAACAATCTGCAGGGCAATTCAGAACGAATCCTACACTAATTTTTCTATATAGGAGTTACAAATCTTGAAGAAGGAATAATTATAAATTGTTTTCCATCATGGGAAAATGATATTAAAGGATATTTTTCAGGTAAATTACCAAGTTCTAATAACTCTTGGGTATGCTCAATTGAAATTATTTCATAAGACATCGAAAGATTATCATAGCAACAAATAATCCTTTTGATATGAAAATAAATATTGTAGTTGCTTAGTGTAATTAAGTTAATCATACCAAAAATAGGTTTGTTATCAGCATCTCCAATAATAATAAAATTTCCAATATAAAAAGTGTGACCCATCCAATTGATTTTCTTTAACATTATAACATCGCCATCAATAGTAGACGTTTTGTAAATCGGAGCAGAATTAATTTCAACAGATGTACCATTGCCATGAAATAAAGAACGAGTCATATCAATCATAAATGTATCAAACACAGAGAGAGGTAAATTTTTAAAATTATAGAAACGTTTTCTTTTGGCAACATAGTGTTTTGCTTCGAATCTAATGCATGAACTTACTCTTCCTGGACCATGAGACAGTAACTGGTTAGCTAGGTGAACAAGCATGTGCATTTTTGGTGTAATTGGTTCGTTTGGGTATATTTCAGAAAATGTGCGGATGTACTGAGCAATTAAATTAGAAACATGTTGAATAGCATAATAGTTTACGTTTTGTGACCAAATAATTTTTACAATTGCTACTAACATTCTAAAACATTTAAAAAAATTGTTATCTTCTATCAGTCGTAGCCAAAATGGTAAATGAATAGCCAATGTCAACACGGATTTTGAAGTAGATTTAACTTTAAAGTCTGCACTTGTAAATGGCTTTGGTAACTCGGACGATTTAATGTTTTTACAGAATTCGAATTTCTTAATAGATTTATTCAAAGCTTCCCGATTTAGTATTCCTTGAGATGAAAGAGTTGAAAGAAGAAGTTGAATATTGTTTGGGAGAAGTCCTTCTAGAAGAACGTGCATGGGATCAAAGAGAGAATCTAATACCGGAGAAAAATAAATTATATCAGAAAGAGGACTTTTACGGTTAATGCCCCAGAGTTGTGATTTCTCTTTCCATTGCACTTTATCATTCAAAAAAAAATTCAATTAAGCCCATTCTCTCACTGTGCTCTTTTGGCATTCTCATCTTACACATATTATGTTTTACAAGTGATTTGTATTTACTTTTGTTTTCGTCACACAACATACAATTTTTTTTCACCAAAGGGCTAAAACTCTGTTTAAAACCTAATATTTGATGCAAGGCCAAGGCATCTCCGTGCAAAGAGTACAAGTGTATATAATATTCTTTCTCCATTCACAACGGTTCCATTTTGTAAACAAGTAAAATCATCAATTAAGTCTTCAAGAAAAAGACATAGGTTTTCATGCTCTTTCAGTGAATTGGCATTTGCAACCCCAAGTAAAAAAATGGAAGAGAGTTTGGATCTTAATTCTACAGAAATATTAAAAATCGTTGCATAAACAAGGCAAATTTTGTGTATTCCCCTATTTTTGCCCAAAGGATTCACTAATTCTATATCATCAACATAAAGACCCAAAAGTAAATTATTCTTTAGCTTACTTTTCACAGCTGGGTGATGCAAGAACCTATTGCCATGAATTATATCTCTCATTATACCGTCATTACACTTAGGATCTATTTTCTTTGCACAACATTCCTTAATTGAATTATTCCTTAAAATAACTCTTATTAAATTTGGAAGTGAAAGTGTATAAGCTTTTGAATCGCTTAATTTTATTTCTTTTCGGGTGCACATGATTCCCTTATCTTTATAATAATTTTTTCTATTATATTTATTTCCTATATAATTAAGATCAATGTCGCAAACGTCACTGAATGCTTTTACCACTTTGTCTATGGCTATTTGGCTGCATTTGTGTAATCCTTCCAACTCTAAACATAAATCGCTAACAACTTCGTTTGCATCAATTACTACTTTAGAAATATCTTTTTCCTCACATATTTCAGAAATGCTTTGTTCAATGGGTTCATCAAAGTTATTTGCAATTTCGTCATGGGAAGGAAATCCCCAACACATATGAGTTCGCAATTCATGGATACTATAAGCAAGTTTTGCACACTTGTTACATTGTAATGAATGTTTAATATATGATTTCTTTACATGAGTTTTCTAAATTAGAAATACTATTTACATGAAAATTACAAGATGCACAAGTATACTTTGAAACTCCCACCTGGTGAAAGTTACTTGCTTGCGTAGAAATTGAATTAGTAGATTCATTTACAATATCATTTAATAGGTTTTCAGAAGATGCCTTATCTGCAGACATATCACTATATTCACTAGTAAGAGATGCATCAAACTGAGGATTGGGATTTACTTCAACACCTGCAAATTATTAAAAGAAAAATTAAGAAATCTGATTTCTATTTAGTTGGTTAAAAAACAAAAAGGTTTCAATCAAACAAACCTTCACATCAAAGATTATCTGCCTAACAACTAAAGCCACCTGTTCTCAATAAAAACTATTGGGAAATATTTTTCCTTTCATATGTACTGGGCATAACTATGTTCTTAAAATATGATATGCATGAAATTAAATATCTAAGTATGTTGAAGAAACTAAATTAGACACTAACATATAAGAAAGCCTTGAAGGTTATAACTTATAACCCCTTTCTGCATGACTTAGAAAAAATACTTGGTTGATGAGTGACAGATGGAATTCAAAATCATGTTGAATATATCAATGTTTATGATATATATATATATATATATATATATATATATATATATATATATATATATATATATATATATATATATATATATATATATATATATATATATATATATATATATATATATATATATATATATATAGGTACCTGATTGTAAGTTGCTCAGAAAAGAATTTTGATTATGAAAGGAATGGGAATGGCTAAAATAAGTTGATATTTCTTTGATGATCTTTATAATTTTCATTTTGAAAATTCAAAATTAGTTAGGCTATAAATGAAGTTCTTATACTCATATTCATATTATTGTAGTATCTCTGTAGGGTTACTATTTGAAATTTCAATACTTAAGTTTAAAAATATTTCTGAGAATTAATATCTTCTAAACCAGGGGTGGGGACTGGAGAACCTGTGACCTTCTGCAACATTAAGTATGGGCTTCTAAATGAATTCTAAGTTTCCATAAAAAAATTTTCTTTATTTCTTTTAAAATGCATTTCAAAAATCCAATAGGCCTACTATTTGCATACTCACTTTAGAAAAAACCTTTAAAAAATATCAGAGATATTATATATTATATATTTATATATATATATATATATATATATATATATATATATATATATATATAATATATATATATATATATATATATATATATATATATATATATAATATATATATATATATATATATATATATATATATATATATATATATATATATATATATATATATATATATATATATATATATATATATATATATATATATATGTATGGCTTTTCGTCTTATCAACTTTCCTGTTCTCACTAATTCTCTCCACTCTCTTTCTGCCCATCAAATTGTTCTTCACTCTCTCTATACTATCATTATTACAATGACTATCATTATTACAATGGACACTATTCTTCTGAACTCTCCTATTGCATACCTCCTCCATTAACAAGAGCTCGTGCGACATGTCTTTCTACAGTCTCATCCTTTATCTGTCCAACTCTCCGACCCTAGACTTAACCGCTATGCTCAATCTTACATGTACTCAACTGTTTAAGTTTGGAACCCACTCCCTTTATCTGTTTTCCCAACTTCCTCTGACTTGCACACTTTCAAACACTGTGTATTGGGTCATGTCGGCCAATCTTGACCAGAATCTGACTTTGCTCACTGGAGGATGGATACCGTATATATATATATATATATATATATATATATATATATATATATATATATATATATATATATATATATATATATTATATATATATATATATATATATATATATATATATATATATATATATATTAGGATGGAGCGATACCAAATTTTTACCGATACGATACCAAGACTTTCAATTTCGCCGATACCGATACCGATACTTATTTTTAACTGTATAAGAATATATATATATATATATATATATATATATATATATATATATATATATATATATATATATATATATATATATATATATATATATATATATATATATATATATATATATATATATAAATATAAAAAAAAAATAATAATATAATATATATAATATATATATATATATATATATATTATATATATATATATATATATATATATATATATATATATATATATATTATATATATTATATATATATATATATTCTCCTCTGGTGAACAAAGGCCGGATTCCTGCCAATATCCACCAGATTTGGGGAACTGTCGGAAATCTGTTCGCTAATGGCTGACATGACCCGAGACACGGCGTTTATAAGTGTTCAATTCAAAGGAAGTTGGGAAAACAGATAAAGGGAGTGTGTTTCAGACTTTACTAGTAGAGTACGTGTAAGATTGAGCATAGCTGTTAAGTCTGATGTCGGAAAGTTGGACAGAGAAAGGATGAGACTGTGTAGAAAGTCGTGTCGTATGAGCCCTTCTCAATGGAGGAGGTATGCGATGTGAGAGTTCAGAAGAGCGGTGTCCGTTGTAATAGCGATACTATTAAGAGAGTGACGCAACAATTCGACGGGAAGAAAGAGATTGGAGAGAGTTGGTAAGAGCAGGAAACGTGATAAGACGAAAAGCCCTAGACTCCACCTTTTCGAGAAGAGCTGTATGTGTGGAACCACTCCAGATGTGTGAGGCGTACTCCATAAAGGGTCGAACAACACCCTTATAAAGAGCAAGCAACCACGAAGTCGCCTCAGAACTCCCAACCTCTTAGAATGCTTTCTTTCCAAGAAAGTTCACGAGAAAAAGAAATATAGAGAATATTGAGGACAGATGAAGGTTTGAGTTGAGTGTTTTCGAAGAAGATGTCCTGATTGTGTGGAAGATTGTGTCGAGTAGAAAGATTGAGGAATTGAGTTTTTGAGGCATTGAAAACGACCATGTTTTCTATTCTCCAATTTGAAATACGAGAAAGATCAGAGGTCAGTTACTCCAATCTATACTTCTTGAATCTAAAACTGCTGTTGGGAGGGGCGTCTTTCATTGTGAAAAGAGTAATGAAGGGTGGAGTTATCGGCATAGGAGTGTATAGGAGACGAAGTAATAGAGAAAAGGTCATTGATGAAAATTAGAAAAGAGTTGGGGATAGGACAGATCCTTAAGGAGCGCCAATATTTATAGATTTATAGGGAGAACTGTGGCCGTCTACAATAGCTGCTATATTACTGCCGGAAAGAAAATTAGAGAGAAAGATAGATTCCAAGAGGGAAGTTTGGAAATGAAAGCTTTCTGCCAGTTTCTATCGAGGGCTTTCGATATGTCTAGAACCACAGCAAAAGACTCACTGAAACCCAGAAGAGCGGAGGGCCAAGAGTCAGAAAGTACGGAAAGAAGATCACTAGTAGAACGTTCTTTACGAAAGCCATACTGGCGATCAGAGATAAGATTAGAAGAATTAAGGATGTTTCCAAATCTTCCTGCTAAGGATAGAATCGAAAACTTTAAAGAGAACGCAGGTTAAAGAAATAGCACGTTAGTTAGAGGGTTGAGAGGGGTCCCCTTTCTTCGGCACAGGCTAAATGAGCGAGCGTTTCCATCAAGAAGGGAAGGTCGAAGTGAAGAGACAAAGACTAAATAGTTTACCAAGGCAGGGTGTGCAAGCTCAGAAGCACAAGTTTTAAGAACCGCAAGAGGAATACTATCAGATCTGGAATGTTACAGAAATTAATTAAAAAATCACAACGTGCGCCGGGGCAAGCCGAACTTAAGGTCCTGGCGGCACCATCCCCATCATCGGAGGCCACCAACTCTCAGGTGATAATGGGGTGAGGAGTGGATGAGGGGCATTCTTTGGATGAAGCTCCTCGAAGCATCTCTGAGGCTGCTTTGAATTTCACTTTTTTTTTTTTATTATTATAAAGGTAATGTACGAGTAAGAGCTTGTAAATTTGGAACATGAGAAGGGAGTAGGGGGAAGGAGAAGTAGGAGCATAGACACTCCAATATGAGGCGAGGGTACACTAGAGACCCTCTGAGAAGGTGAAACGCGAAAAGGAACGAACCAAAGGGCTAGGGAGTGAAACGGAATGGTCTAGACCAGCGGTTCCCAACCTTTTTTTCCTTCCGTACCCCTTCATAATGTTCCGTACCCCTTCGTACACACACAAATCCAATTTATATATATATATATATATATTATATATATATATATATATATATATATATATATATATATATATATATATATATATATATATATATATAGAACAATAATTTAATTTCGTAATTTGATATTCTATAATCTATATTCTATTAATTTTTTCCTTTTACATTCTTTTTTAATTATTCCATATATTTTTTTGTGTACCCCCAATCGATAGCAGGCGTACCCCAGGTTGAGAACCGCTGGTCTAGACCATACTGTCACTCCCCGGATTATGCCCAATAAAGGGTACTTGCATCGCTTTGGACGGCTCTACGTTCTCCCCTACACACACACACACACGCATATATATATATATATATATATATATATATATATATATATATATATATATATATATATATATATATATATATATATATATATATATATATATATATATATATATATATATATATATATATATATATATCATGTACCTTGGCTACCATCTTAATATGTTACTAACGGATTAATCAAGGATTAAAATAAAATAAAATATTTAAGAAAACAAACCAAATGGTAAGAAGTAAATAGCAAGCAACATATCAATGTTCTGGAAAGAAAATTATCGCGAAATGACGTTTCAAAATATTATGCAATATTAATTAAAAATTACACCATTTAATTAAGCCAAAGGGATGAAAAACATCTGGTATCGGTATCGGTATGGTATCGGTCATTTTTAGCCGATACCGATACCGATGCCGATACTTGCCGATACCGATACCGATACCGATACTTCACTCCATCCCTATATATATATATATATATATATATATATATATATATATATATATATATATATATATATATATATATATATATATATATATATATATATATATATATATATATATATATATATATATATATATATATATATATATATATATATATATATATAACTACCAGCAATTACTGCTAATACATGTGGCATGCTGCATTGATCAGCGTTGCTGAGTATCTGTTAGTAACCTATATAAATTGAAAATAAACCTAGATACAACCCATATGGATTATTGTTGCCATAAACCTACCCAAAAAATGAATGGATTTTTCAAAAATGACAATCAGATAAAAAAAAAAGTTTTATTTGTGATGTGTGTAAAGGCCTAACAAAATTCACACTATTTTTTTTTTCTTCAGAAAACAGGTTATTAGCATTTACCTTCTAAAAAGCAAAAGTAAAAAAAAAATTGTTTTATCTCACCCCCCCCCCAGAAAATAATAATAATAATAATAATAATAATAATAATAATAATAATAATAATAATAATAATAATATTAAATAAATAAATAGGCCATTGTGAAATTGCTAAAAGTTTTGTATCATTAACATTGAATATTGTCAGCTAAGCTTGCATTCATTTAGTTAGAATATATATATACAGTGGAACTCCAATATTCGTCCCCTCCAGTATTCGTCTTTTCCGATATTCGCCCTGTAATTTTTTTTCCGATATGCGTCGAAAAATCAATATTCGTCCTACCTACGAAAGCCTATAACCTTAAAAATAAAAACTCTTAATAACAATCATTGTTTTTCTCATCCAAAAGGTAAATTTCTTTTTAAAATTTTATTTGTGTTTAGCATTTATGTAGGCCTACACAGTGCGTGTTACGTATTATTTATGGCAGTACGCTGTTTAATATGTACTGTAGTTAAATTGTACAGTGTTTGAAATGATTTCGGAGATCGATTCTAGATTGAAATTTTTTTTTTTGTTAAAGAATAGATAGGCAAAATTCGAGGCTGGGAACGAATTAATCCATTTTTAGTTAATTCCTATGGGAAAAAATTATTCGATATTCGTCTTTTTCGATATTCGTCATCCCCTCAGGAACGGATTAATGACGAATATTGGAGTTCCACTGTACATATATATATATATATATATATATATATATATATATATATATATATATATATATATATATATATATATATATATATATATATATATATATATATATATATATATATATATATGGGCTCTCCTTTAGGTCCTGCTTTTGCTAATAGCTTTCTCTGCTATTATGAAAAACAATGGATCAGGCAATGCCCCCCTCTATTCAAACCCCTTCTCTATCGCCGCTACATGGATGACTACTTCGTAGTTTTCAAGGAGAAAGATCATGCCAATATGTTTCTAAATTATATGAATGAAAGACACAACAGCATGAGATTCACCATGGAACAAGAAGTTAATAATTCCATATCCTTTCTTGTTGTATATGTTACTCATATTAACAACATATTTGAAACATCTGTTTATTAGAAAACCTACTTCTACCCTTCTTGCTACAAACTATTTCAGCAACATACCTCTTAAGTTTATTCTATCAGGTCTAAGATCTAGAATCTATAGAGCATTTAAAATTTGCTCTGACTGGCATTTATTCCATAAAGAGATGGAATTTTATTAAAATTCTTTTCCATTTTAATTTATTCCCTAAGTTCCAAGTGGAAAAAAGTATTAACGAGGAACTCATTAATATCTTCAGACCTGCTCATCGTTTTCCTACTGTTCCTAAACAAAAAATATATCTAAAACTTCCTTTTATAGGATCCCTTACATCCCAACTTAACAAATCTATTCTTACTGTACTTGAGGCTACATTCCCCCAGTGTCAGTTTATTCTTATAAATTATAACTCTTTCTCAATTCACACTTTCTTCAGACATAAGGAATCTATCCCAATGTTTCTCAGATCCTCATTAATTTACTTATTTGAATGTGCCAGCTGTAATGCGGCTTATGTAGGCCAAACTGGTCTACAATTAAAAGTGAGGATTGATAAACATAGAGGAGTTTCCTTCAGAACTGACCTTCCTCATTCTTCTCCTGAGCACTCTATTATAAGAGACCATGGAGATACCCATCCTAATTCTTCTTCCGATTTCTCTATACTCCGACATTCGTCTTCTCTTCTTGATCGTAGGATATTGGAGTCTTTATATATAAAAAC
This sequence comes from Armadillidium nasatum, assembly GCA_009176605.1. Taxonomy (NCBI): domain Eukaryota; kingdom Metazoa; phylum Arthropoda; class Malacostraca; order Isopoda; family Armadillidiidae; genus Armadillidium; species Armadillidium nasatum. The sequence continues at coordinate 1,440 of SEYY01001807.1, read as the reverse complement.
TCATTCCCCATCCTTAAATGATCAAGCTTCTTCTACTGTTCTTTTCACACAATGATGAAGTCCTTTTTCCAAAATAGTCCAGCCTTTTTAATATTTCTTGGTGTTGCAAAATTTCGACTTTAGTCTTGGTTTTTGTTTATGTTATTTTAATATCAATATTATTCTTATATTTTTATTATTTTATTGTAATTGTTATTATTATTATTTTAGTAATTTTTTTTATATATAGCTAATGAATTTATTAGGTTTATATTTTAAATTAGAAAATTTTTAGACTTAGATTGTGCTGAGGACGGACCGAGTTAAGGTTTGAAACGTTCACACTGTAATAAAAAAATATGTGGAGACCCTTGGTGTTGGCTTTAACCTTTCTAATTACGTATATATATATATTATATATATATATATATATATATATATATATATATATATATATATATATATATATATATATATATATATATATATATATATATATATATATATATATATATATATATATATATATATATATATGGCCGCACCATTATGGGGGCAAGGTAGGGCCATGGCCCCCCCCCCCCTCCCTAGATTTTCGACCTCACAAGAACCTTCCACAATAGTTTTTTTTAAAGATGACACCGGTTATATATATATATATATATATATATATATATATATATATATATATATATATATATATATATATATATATATATATATATATATATATATATAATATATATATATATATATATATATATATATATATATAGAGAGAGAGAGAGAGAGAGAGAGAGAGAGAGAGAGATTCTTTTTTAACTGAAGAAACATTGTGGCTGAAAATGTAGGGGAGGGCCATACCTACCCTTTATGAATTGCTAGATCTATACAATTCTTGACTGAAGATATTTGTGGCTAAAAATGAATGGCTATATCTGTAGAAATCTTGGCTAGCATGTTCTAAAATATTATAAGGACTGTTTTGTAGATTGTCTCTTTTATTTAGACCTTCTAATCAAATATTCTTCAAACTAAAGTAATAAATTTGTATGAGATTCATGGAAAAAAAAATTTTAAATATTTAAAAAATCTATAAAAGGGAAAGTAATGCTGAGTCAGTTTTTAATTATAGGAATTTTTAAAAAAGTTAAGAATATTGACAAGTTCTGATGAGAGTTACACTATTTATACGATACCTTTATTCTCTCTTTTCATCTCTGAGTATAAAATTTTCAGAACACAATATAACATCTACCTTTCTTTGCATTTTACACCCAGTTAGAATTAAAAATAAAACTTTTCGTAAATTATGAAATATTTATAAATATTGGGCTTATGTGTGGATTATCATTTTCTAGTATTATAAATTTTGAATACATTATACTTTAAGGTAATATATATATATATATATATATATATATATATATATATATATATATATATATATATTATATATAT
>SEYY01001806.1:2500-5000 GCA_009176605.1 Armadillidium nasatum | reverse complement strand
ATATATATATATATATATATATATATATATATATATATATATATATAATTTCTATTCAATATATAGGTAAGGATACGTTACATCTTTATTAAAATATAATTAAAATGTAAAAATTAAAATTTCGATAAAATTTTATAATTAAAACTATAATTATAATTCCATTCAAACTAATAATTAAAAGGAAATGATGCAAAAGTTAATAATTATTTTGTGAATTATATTTATATTACAGAACTATTAAACAAGAGCCAGAACTGGAGCGGGAGACGGAGACGGAGACGGAGACGGAGATTGAAAAGGAGCCGGAGACAGGGACGGAGACGATGACGGAGCCGGAGACGGGGACGGAGCCGGAGACGGAGATGGAGCCGGAGGCGGAAACGGAGACAGAGCCGGAGCCGAGAGTCAATTTTTTTTGTTTCGAACCGTTACTGGAATCGGAGCTAAAGAAATATTTGGTGTTTGGCTGAACTATATATATATCAATATAACTATATATATATATATATATATATATATATATATATATATATATATATATATATATATATATATATATATATATATATATATATATATATATATATATATACTATATATATATATATATATATATATATATATATATATCTAATATATATATATATATATATATATATATATATATATATATATATATATATATATATATATATATATATATATATATATATATATATATATATATATATATATATATATATATATATATATATATAATATATATATATATATATATATATATATATATATATATATATATATATATATATATATATATATATATATATATATATATATATATATATATATATATATATATATATATATATATATATATATATATATATATATATATATATATAAGCAATCGATTTGTTCCTGCCAACTTTATACATATGATAAATCATGTCGCAAGCAGCGCAGAAGCAGCATCAAACAAGATGATTAATTCACATTTAATAATGATTATATAAATAAATAAATAATTAATTAAGTATATTTAATAAAGCATGACGTTTCGGACTATTTCTAAATCTATTATCAAATTCTCTAAAAAGAGAAAAGAGACAAATTAACACTATAAATAAATAACAAGGTATATATATATATATATATATATATATATATATATATATATATATATATATATATATATATATATATATATATATATATATATATATATATATATATATATATATATATATATATATATATATATATATATATTATATATATATATATATATATATATATATATATATATATATATATATATATATAGCATATAAGTTAAGAAGTTATCCGATCTTTTGATATTGAATTTTGACTATTGATATATCGATATATCTATCGATGTTTCAAAAATGTTATCGATTAAAAATAATTATTATTAATCGACTTTAGTAAGGAATTTTCTTTTAAAGTGTGAAGTTTCACAGTTAAATTTTCATAAGCAAACATGAATGTTAAGAATATATGCGCAATAAGCAGTACTGAAGAATCATTATTTAGAAAAAGAAAGTATAGTAAGCGCAGATTTGCAGAGGGTCAGTGGGTGTTTGGAGAATCTGAAAGAGATTCGAAGGATTGTTTTATGATTCCCATTGAAAAAAAATTGATTTAAATTCAAATAATAATTTTTTCAATGTTCCTGTTTCCTTTCCTGTTGATTATTTAGTGTTGATTTTGGATGTAATGTGGAAGGGGTTGAAGGAGGGGGAATAACTCCGGAATCGTCTAAGGTAGAGCGAAGAGTTCAACTTCAGTAGAATGTAAAACGGCAGTTGTACCGTCAGAAGAAACTAGAGGAGGGAAAGAGGAAGAAGGAAAGTTAGAGTTTACATTTTTTTCAAAATGCCAGAAAGGGCGAGAGGAAGAGGAGCCAGAGAGATTATTGCATTTACAACTAAGAAAAGAGTTTTGGTTTCACGAAGAATAAATTTTGCAAGATTCCGGGTTAAAATATAAGTTGAGTGAATTTCTGAAGTTTGAAGACGACGGTAATCCCTGAAGGCAGCATCCCTGCGACGGATAGCACGAGAACAAGCAGAGTTAAACGAAGGTTTAGTAGAAGGGAAATAATTCGCAAATGAGAAAATGTGACATCCGATCCATCACTAACATAACATAATATATAATATATATATATATATATATATATATATATATATATATATATATATATATATATATATATATATATATATATATATATATATATATATATATATATTATAATGTCAGAAGTCATTATCATTTGTATGTAATTTACCTTTTAATTAATGTACTTAATTGGCGCATTATATTTGCAAAATTCTAAATTATTAAAAAAAAAATTTCTTTTTCTAATTTTATGCATTCCATTCGCACCATTTAATTAAAAATATCCTAACAATTAAAATCTTTGAGCAATCAAAAGGTTAATATTAAAAGTCAATTCTTGAAGCGATAAGTG
>SEYY01001805.1:92500-95000 GCA_009176605.1 Armadillidium nasatum | reverse complement strand
AATGAGGCAACTTTCCGATACATATCAAGATGAGGCTTATTTCAGATTGACTTTCTTAACACGTTGACTGCCATTGGGGCGCTTGCGCCCCGCACCCAAATTTCATCCGATTCTCCTAAAATTTCATATAATAGCTTTTTCCCGACGAAAAACTCCATTCCTAACGTTTTTAGTTAAAGTTTAGAAGTATTTCGGAAATTTTAGGAATGTTCAAATCTACGGTGAGGCCACATAAAAAATTTTTTTGGTCTGAAATTTAGTGTGTGTTCCTAAATCTATTGGCTACAAAATTTACTGATTGACTTTTGCTCTCAGAAGTATAGAAAAATTGTTATTTGCCCAATACTGATCAACTATCGAAAGTCAAAAATTGTTAAAAAAAAAAATTTACAACTTTTTTTAAAAAAATATTTAAAAAAAAAAAACTACAAAAACTACATTTTTCATTTTTGGTAGTTTTATAGATAAATGATGGGGCTACAATATCTTTTCTATATATTATTCGATTTAACTTGTATTTTCTGAGATATAGCTCTTCAAATAAGGTCCATTTTTGTGGCAATTTTCAAAAATTTTAAACGTTTGAGAGACTATATCTTTCTCAAACAAATATTATTTTATAATGTTATAAACGTAAGATATAGATCTAAACAAAATATAAAAATAAAAAAAATTGTTACAGGCATTTTTTTTTAAATAATTTTTTTCTCCGGAAAGGTATGATTTTTTTCAAAAAAAAATTTGAGTGCCTATAACTTTTTTTTAGACGGATATCAAAAATCTCTTTATACAGCATCCATATATTGGGCTAAGATTGTTCGTTAAAATTTCAGCTCATGTGGACCAGTGGTTTGACCCCGCTTTTCAATTTTTTTTAAATTTTTCAAATAACTTTCTAAAGACTCGTAAAGAGAAAAAAGCTATACATACTGAAAATTTCAGCTCAATCGGTCAAAAATAAAAAAAATTTCAAAACGGTCATCCCCATTTTCCGGCAGTCAACGTGTTAACAATCATGAATGGCACGTAAACAACCCTTATGTCGTGTATCAACAACTCTACGGTGTGAATGTTTGAGCTGGTATCGTACATAAGGACATTATTGGACCATACATTCTACAGCATTCTCACCGGAAATGCATACAGAATATTTCTTCAGATAGTACTTCCTGGATTATTTATTGGAGGATGTATCCTTACTTATCCGCAGTCGAATGTGGTCCCAACACGAAGGAGTTTCAGCCCATTTTCTTATTGGCTTTGGAAATTACCTGGATGTTCAATTTCCAAATCGATGAATCGTACGGAATGGTGCAGGTTACTGGTCTGAAAGGTCCTCAGATATGAAGATATAATGTTTATTCCAAAATGTTAATGATGTCATTATATTTAAGAGAAAAAATAGATTAAAAAAAAAATTATAATAAAAAAACTAATCTTTATTTAGATTAGTTTCCTTTACATTGATTGTTATGGTAATCCTGTGGCTGTTATAGCAACAGCTTTGTAAGATTTAAATATTGTCATTAGCAGCAGGGTTAATAATAATATAATAATTAAATAATAGTAATAATAATAAATAATAATAATAATAATAAGTAAAAATAATAATAATAATAATAATAATAATAATAATAATAATAATAATAATAATATATAATAATAATAATAATAATAATAATAATAATAATAATAATAATAATAATAATAATAATAATAATAATAAAGATAATAGTAATAACATGATAATAATAATTAATAATAATAATAATGATAATAATGATAATAATAAAAATAATGAAATAATAAAAAGTAATGACTTTAATAATAGTAATAATTAATAATAATAATAATAATAATAATAATAATAATAATACCATAAAATTATATACAGGACTTTTAACAGAACTTTTCTTATTTATTAATTAATTATTTAATAATTTTAAGTAAAAAGGTTGAAAAGGTGAGGCAGTGAGTCAAATTTTGTGATTTTTTTTTTTTTTTTTTATTTTTTTTTTTAAATTTATTTTTTGAAAGCAAGGCTGAAAAATCGATTAAAATACAATGTAATTCAGCTTTTGATTCCAGATTTGGCTATTTTGGATTTCCGATCTCGATTTCTTGTTCTAACTGCTTTTGATTGTATTAATTTCATTTCTGACTTTCATTCCAAATCCAATTGTGAGAAGAATTTCCAAATCCGATGCTGATTTCAATCCACCAAAATTTAACAATTCATCTATTCTGGGTTCCATGCCGAATATCTGGTATAGGTTTAGCCGATACACCTTTGTGGTGCAGTGCGGTGCAGTGCGGTGCGGTGCGGTGCGGTGAGGTGCGGTGCGGTACTTAATTTCCATATGCAGTTACGATGCGGTTAAAAAACAATGGTGCACGACTTCGGTTCTAACCTGGTAGAAAGCATAAATATTTCTGAAAATCAGAACAGCTACGAATATTCTGGCAGGTGGGAAATATATCAATAAGACTTTAAAATATT
>SEYY01001805.1:80000-87500 GCA_009176605.1 Armadillidium nasatum | reverse complement strand
ATATATATATATATATATATATATATATATATATATATATATAATATATATATATATATATATATATATATATATATATATATATATATATATATATATATATATATATATATATATATATATATATATATATATTAGAGGTGGACCGGATATCCGCATCCGCATCCGCAACTGCGGATATCCGCATCATTTTTCCAATATCCGCATCCGCGGATATCCGCAATTGGATATCCGCAACCGCATCCGCATTTGCGGATAGTAAAAAAATAAAAGAGTGAAAAGTGTAGATTGCTTTTTCACAACAAACTCAGATAGTAGTTAAAAATTCAATCATGAATCAAAAATGTGTATCCGATTTAATAACCAAATGTAGGTTAATTGCTACGCATTTCAATCACTCCGTTGTAGCCCAAAATGAGCTGAAGAAAATACAAACAAGATTAAATGTTCGTCCACTTTCTGTCATGCAAGATATTCAAACACGCTGGAATAGTAGTTTGCATATGCTTGAGAGGATGAGCGAAATTAATGAGGCCATTTGCCTTTATGCTTCAAGCAGCACAAAAATAAAGCCTCTAACAGCTGACGAAAATGACGTTTTAAATAATTGTATTAATATCCTTAAGCCTTTTGAAGAATTAACTAAGACTATAAGTTCAGCTGAATCATGTTTGTCAGATGTGATACCACTTGTTTCAACATTTAAAGTTGTGTTAACAAATGTTATTAAGTCTAAGGGGGTTTTAAGGATGACTGAAACATTAATGAAGATGAACGACAGATTTGAAAACCTGGAAAATGATGATGCTTATACAATTGCAACCTTTTTAGATCCCAGGTACAAAACAAAATTTTTTAAACCACTTGTTTCTCAGAATGTTAAAATCAAATTAGGATGCTTATGCGATGAGATGATAGAAACAGCTAAAATAACGCCTTTTTCAAGAAAAAGCAAAAGCTCTCAGATACAAAAGAAACAAAATCTGTTAGCTTAAGCATTGCTAAATCAATGAAAGATCTTCTAGCTTCCAGCAGAGATGAAGAATCACAGTCAGAAGTGTCAAAGGATACAATATAGATTATTCAAAAATTATCTAAAACTCCCACGTTTGGAGGCAGATAAAGACCAACTGGTTTGGTGGAGAGATAATTGCAAAAGTTTCCCTTTTTCTTGCTGAGCTGGCAAGGACTTATTTAGCATGTCCTTCAACTAGTGTTGCTAGTGAGCGTCTTTTCAGTGGAGCAGGCCTCATTTACGACGAAAAGCGAACCAAACTTTCACCTGAAAGAGCCCCAAAAGCTTTTATTTCTAAAAAAAATAACTTACCAATTATTAACTTCAAATGGAATATGTGAAACTGTGAAGTGTGAAGGTAATATTGAATTACTGGCTATATATTATATATATATATATATATATATATATATATATATATATATATATATATATATATATATATATATATATATATATATATATATATATATATATATATATATATATATATATATATATATTATATATATAAACTTTTTCCAAATGGTTGGAGGTTGGGGAAAGAGGTTGGTGGGGTGTTCAAGAGTTGGGGTCCCCGTCCCACACCCTGGTAACAAAGATTCTGGATATTATATTTAAAATTCCAAGAATCTATGGCAAAAACTCTTAAAAAATTAAACTATCCGCATCCGCATCCGCATCTGCGGATATCCGCAATTGAATATCCGCAACCGCATCCGCATCCGCGGATAGTGAAAAATTACTATCCGGTCCACCTCTATATATATATATATATATATATATATATATATATATATATATATATATATATATATATATATATATATATATATATATATATATATATATATATATATATATATATATATAATATATATATATATATATATATATATATATATATATATATATATATATATATATATATATATATATATATATATATATATATATATATATATATATATATATATATATATATATATATATATATATATATATATATATATATATATATATATTATATATATATATATATATATATATATATATATTATATATATATATATATATATATATATATATATATATATATATATATATATATATATATATATATATATATATATATATATATATATATATATATATATATATATATATATATATATATATATATATATATATATATATATATATATATATATATATATATATATATATATATATATATATATATGTTAGTAAAAATACAAAACTGAATAAAGAGCAATATCAATGGCCTGATTCTCATCTACATTTCATTAATTAAGATTCTAACTACTATTTTAAACGACATATGCGACAAGGACTTAACAGCTTATCCAAGCTACTATTCTAAACTATTATTCATTTTTTCTATATTTATTTAACAGATCTGACTTTATATTACATATTATATATATACATATATATAATATATATATATATATATATATATATATATATATATATATATATATATATATATATATATATATATATATATATATATATATATATATATATATATATATATATATATATCCATATATATATATATATATATATATATATATATATATATATATATATATATATATATATATATATATATATATATATATATATATATATATATATATATATATATATATATATATTTTTTTTTTACCTTCTCACCCCCTGACCACCCCATGTTGAGGCGGCCACACTTCGCTAATGAAGCTTCCTGCCGCAGTCGGTCTCGTCCAGAGATCCTTCAAAGAAGTGATGCCCCAGAAGATTTTGGGGCGAGAGTTGGAAGGACAGCGTAATAGAAAGTGTTTCACGGTCTCCGGGGCCATTCCGCATCTAGTACAGGTGGGAGATGTTGCCTGGTTTATTTTGAATTTGTGTTTGTAATGTTGTAGGTTTGGGTGGTGCCCGCATCTCAATCTTGCAAGTGAGGTTTGTAAGTGTCTTGGGAGGTTGTTGAAGTCGGGGTTTATTTCGGGGGGGGGTCCGTTTAGTGTGTTGTTTGGGGGTCTGTTTATCAAGTATGAATGTGTTAGTTGAGTGTGTATATGTTTGGTTGTTGTGGTATTGGGGGGAGGAGGGGGGATGTGATTTAGGATCTGTTTGTAAAAGGCGCCGGTGGACGATGGAGGGTGAGTTAGTCTCTGTGGGGTAGGTTGGAGGAGAGTATTGTGACATGGGTGTGTGGGTAGACGTGTTTTTGCGTAAAATTGGGTGCCTATCATTTCGAGGTGATTTCTTATAGGTAGTATCTTGGTTTCGTTATGTAGGTGTTGTTGAGGGGTTGTGCGTGTGCAGCCGGTATATATATATATATATATATATATATATATATATATATATATATATATATATATATATATATATATATATATATATATATATATATATATATATATATATATATATATATATATATATATATATATATATATATATATATATATATATATATATATATATATATATATATATATATATATATATATATATATATATATATATATATATATATATATATATATATATATATATATATATATATATATATATATATGTATATATATAGGGTAATACAAAGGAAAACGAGTTAAAAAAATAGACTTAGTTAAGAAGCGAAAGGTCGATTAAGATTTCCAGTCATGTTAGGAAAATGAAAATGGTTTATTTTATAGATCAACTAGTTAAATCTATTTTCTTTTCAATGAAGAATTTTTAATAAATATTTTAAAGTCTTATTGATATATTTCCCACCTGCCAGAATATTCGTAGCTGTTCTGATTTTCAGAAATATTTATGCTTTCTACCAGGTTAGAACCGAAGTCGTGCACCATTGTTTTTTAACCGCATCGTAGCTGCATATGGAAATTAAGTACCGCACCGCACCGCACCGCACTGCACCACAAAGGTGTATCGGCTAAACCTATACCAGATATTCGGCATGGAACCCAGAATAGATGAATTGTTAAATTTTGGTGGATTGAAATCAGCATCGGATTTGGAAATTCTTCTCACAATTGGATTTGGAATGAAAGTCAGAAATGAAATTAATACAATCAAAAGCAGTTAGAACAAGAAATCGAGATCGGAAAGTCCAAAATAGCCAAATCTGGAATCAAAAGCTGAATTACATTGTATTTTAATCGATTTTTCAGCCTTGCTTTCAAAAAATAAAAAAAAAAAAAAAAAAAAAAAAAAAAAAAAAAAAATTTTTTTTTTTTTTTTTTTTTTTTTTTTTTAAAATTTTTTATTAAAATTAAATAATTAATTAATAAATAAGAAAAGTTCTGTTAAAAGTCCTGTTATATAATTTTATGGTATTATTATTATTATTATTATTATTATTATTATTATTATTATTATTATTATTATTATTATTATTAATTATTATTTTATTATTATTATTAATTTCATTATTTTTATCATTATTATCATTATTATCATTATTATTAATAATTATTATTATCATGTTATTACTATTATCTTTATTATTATTATTATTATTATTATTATTATTATTATTATTATTATTATTATTATTATTATTATTATTATTATTATTATTATTATTATTATTATTATTAATTATTATTATTATTATTATTATTATTACTATTATTTTAATTATTATTATTATAACACCTGCTGCTAATGACAATATTTAAATCTTACAAAGCTGTTGCTATAACAGCCACAGGATTACCATAACAATCAATGTAAAGGAAACTAATCTAAATAAAGATTAGTTTTTTATTATATATTTTTTTTTTAATCTATTTTTTCTCGTAAATATAATGACATCATTAACATTTTGGAATAAACATTACTTATTTCAATTTTCGATCTAGTTTGCATAAACTTTGAGTAGAAAAATAAGATTAATCTTCGACAATTAATTGATTTGACGGCAAAAAATCTGCATTGTCAGCCGTTTTAATACAGACACTTTCTGCATATACAATGTGCACAGAAGACTATATTACTAACTACACACACACACACACACACACATATATATATATATATATATATATATATATATATATATATATATATATATATATATATATATATATATATATATATATATATATATATATATATATATATATATATATATATATATATATATATATATATATATATATATATATAATGTCATTTAAATAGTTACCCAAAAATATAAAATAACGATCTAGCAAAAAGCGTCAGACCACCATTCTCTAGTCTATGTCTAATATATTCCCACAGAAAAGAGCTCTTGAGTTGCTTTACAAGTAAGTATTTTCTTATAAGTACAAGTTAACTATAAGTGGTGTCACAACTAACAAGCTAAAAAAAATAACAGAATACAGTCCATATGAAAATTTTCGAATTTGAAATACCACGTGCATTTGCTCAGCCGATCCCGAAAAAAGGTAGTCGCTCTGACCCTTCTAACCATCGACCTATAGCTCTCACCTGTGTTCTATCTAAAATTTTTGAAACTTTTTTCAACTCTCATTTCCTGGATCATTTGGAGTCTCATTCTCTTCTCTCTGATCACCAGTATGGCTTTCGACGCTCGAGGTAAACTGGTGACATACTCTCCTATCTTACTGATCTATGGTCTTCTGCCCTTAGGGACTTCGGGGAGTCTTGTGTGGTGGCGCTTGACATATCCAAGGCTTTTGACCGGGTATGGCATTCGTCACTGCTCTCCGGGCTCCCTTCCTTTGGGTTTCCTCCTTCTCTTTGCTTACTTTTGTCTAGTTTTCTCTCAGATCGTTCCATTTCGGCAGTTGTAGATGGAGCGACCTCTTCCTCGTTTTCTGTCAACTGTGGTGTTCCTCAGGGTTCTGTTTTATCTCCAACTCTATTCTTACTTTTCATTAACGATCTTCTCAGCTGCATTTCTAACTCTGTTCACTCTTATGCTGATGACTCAACTCTACATTCTTCTACTCATTTCAAATCTGCTCCCACTTTTTTTTCTTCTAGAGTTGCTTCTCGTCTTCAACTTTCCGATTCTATTTTTGCCGATCTGGATGGGATTTCCAGCTGGGGTCATAGCAACCTTGTGAAATTCAACTCTTTAAAAACTCAACTTCTTCACATCTCCTTCTCAAAAACACCTCCTAACTTTCCCATCCTCTTCGGTGGCTCTCCCGCCTCACCTGTAAATAACATTAACATTCTTGGTCTAAACATAAACAGCAAACTATCTTGGAAACCACATATCACAATGGTTGCTAAAGCGGCCTCTAAGAAGCTGGGAGTTCTGTTCAGATTGCGAGAATTTTTTTCTTCTGAGCAGTTACTCCAAATATATAAGGGTCTTATTCGCCCTTGTATGGAGTACTGTTCTCACATTTGGGGGGGCTCCGGCTCCTCCTCTCTTCTGGATAGGGTTGAGTCAAAAGCTAAAAGATTAATTAACTGTCCCCTACTTCAAACTCCCTTGACCCTCTGTCTCTGCGACGTGACGTTGGCGCGCTATCTCTTTTCTATAGGTACTACAATGGAAGGTGCTCGAGGGAATTGGCCTCTCGCATTCCTCCACCGTTGCGTTGTCCTCGTTGCACAAGGGGTGCCCTGCTTTCGCACCAATTTTGTGTGGACGTAGGAAATCCCAGGCTAGCCCGTTGTGGTACCACTTTCTTTCCAGCCACCTCTATTCTGTGAAACTCTCTACCTTCATCTATTTTTCCTTGTGTATTTAACCTTCCACTCTTCAAGGCTTCCGTCTGCGCCCACCTGAGGGCTGTGCGTTAGGTGTGTGTGTTTTATAAACGAGTTCTCTCAATGTGTGTGTGCCCCCTCCTTGAAAAGGGCTCTGCCCGTGAGTGGTGGCGTTCTGTAAAAAATAATAATAATAATATATATATATATATATATATATATATATATATATATATATATATATATATATATATATATATATATATATATATATATATATATATATATATATATATATATATATATATATATATATATATATATATATATATTTTATATATATATGTGTTCAAATATATATAAATATTATGTGGGGCGCTTGCGCCCGCATCAAAAAAAAAATATATATGAAAATATATATAGCTTTTTTATTCCTACGTTTTTGCGAGGGATAAAGTTTAGAAGTTATTTCGGTATGTTAAATCTATATAAAAAATTTTGGTCTGAAATTTAGTGTATGTTTCTAAATAGGCTACAAAATTTATAACTTTTGCTTCAGAATATAGAAAAATGTTAATACTATACTATCGAAAGTATTGTTAAAAAAAAAATTTATAAAATATTAAAAAAAAAATATATATATATATATATATATATATATATATATTATTATATTATATATACTATATATATATATATAATTATATATATATATATATATTAGTAGGGAAGGGCAAATAGCACATTTTATATCATACATGTGTACGAAAAATAAAAAAATTTCA
>SEYY01001805.1:60000-62500 GCA_009176605.1 Armadillidium nasatum | reverse complement strand
TTTAGGTGAATTCAATGTTCACCAACACCAATCGCTTTCATATAGTTCTCATGAACCAGCTGGTGAACTTGCTTACTGTTTTTCTATCCAGAACAACCTTGAGCAGTTGGTGGAACTTCCTACACGTATCTCTGGCCGTCTTGGTGATGAACCCAATATACTTGGTCTTTTCTTAATCTCTTATCCTTCTTAAACTTGTTTCCTTAGGGTTCATCAGATCACTTTTTTATCTCCGCTTCTTGTTCTGTCCCTTCAAGTCTTACGCAAGAACGAACCCCGCCTTCGGACGGAGACGTTTCTGGCACTTCGGTTCTGCTAACTGGTTTGACTTGCGGTTATATTTTTCTGATTTCCCATTAAATGGTTACTGCTTCCGTGGAAGGGGTTCTTTGGAGTGTGCTGAGCGCATAACAGAGGTGATTCGCTCTGGCATGGAGGCGAACATTCCATATTCTCTCCCTTCAGCTAAACCTATCAAAACTCGGTTTAACTCTACTTGTTCTCGAGCTGTCCTCCGCAGGGATGCTGCCTTTAGGGGTTACCGTCGTCTTCAAACTCCAGAAACTCATGCAACTTATATTTCATCCCGGAATCGTAAAAAAAAAAACTTTTTATTTTATTTTCCCGATTCCTTCGATTGTCACACTTAAGTCGGGTCATGTCGTCCATTATTTGGATAATCCTTTGATCTTTCTCTACTCTGGTGAAAACTTTGTATATCTTTGGCATTTAATTACCACGTAGGACTATAATAGTTAAAAAAAAATTAAAAAATTGATGTATTTTTGTGTGTGCAATGAGGAATGAAATAGGTTCATCATCTTACTGGTGAAATGCATTGCAAATTTAAGAATTAAGTATTGGGAGATTGAAAAAGAACAGATATAAATAATTTAAAAAAAAAAAAAAAATTTGTATGGTGATAATATTTGTCTGTATAGCACTAAATAAAAACTGGAGAACAAATTTTTTTTTGTGATTTCGCTTATACACTATCCACATTTGGTTTCTTGTAAGACAGCTGTGCTCTTATTTTTTTTTTTCTTTCTTTTCTTACATTTTACAATTTGTTATTGGTACACTTTTAATTTACCTTTCTCCCAGTTTTAAAATCAAAAGATTCTCATTAAAAAATAGGATGTGGATGAGGAAATAGGATGCTAAATGGTGGGACCGTTGCGAGTTGGAACAGACATTAGAGGAGCTGGAGCTGAGACTTGAGGAGAGCTCAGGAGTTGGAAACAAACTTTAAAATTTGTTCCAGAACTCTGCTGGTGGCTGGTGCTGGAGATCTGGAATCGGAGCCGAGATTAAATTATACTGAGGAGATACCACGAACACTTAGCATAGCTTAACATGGGAGACGAAATTTTAACATGAAATTAGTTAAAAATGAAAATAAATTGTTAAAACTATTATTTTTTTTATTTTTTTTAGTAAAAATTGATATCCGAGGATCTAAAATCTACAGAAGTCTACGCTGAAATATTATATACTCATATTTTCAGTTTGAAAAACGTCCCACCCAACAGCAGTTGATAGACTCTCGTATTTCAAATTAGGGCAGAGAAACAGGTTCCACTCGCCTTGGAGCAGCCTTCACTAATTCTGGGTGTTTCTTTTTCCCGTGATCTTTCTGAGCTTCTTTCTCGCCTTATACTTCAAATTGGGGCAGAGAAAACATGGTTGTTTTCAATGCCTCAAAAACTCAATTCCTACACATTCTCATCCTTTCTCTGTTCAACTCTCCGACCCCAGACTTAACCGCTATGCTCAATCTTACATATACTCTACTGGTAAAGTCTGGAACACACTCCCTTCATCTGTTTTCCCAACTTCCTTTGACTTGCATACTTTCAAACGCCGTGTGTCTGGACACGTCGGCCACCATCGACCATGATAATAGATCTTCCCAACTCCGGTGGAATTTGGTGGGCCTCTGGCCTTTGCCCACCGGAGGAGACATATATATATATATATATATATATATATATATATATATATATATATATATATATATATATATATATATATATATATATATATATATATATATATATATATATATATATATATATATATATATTTCCGCACTGCCAGGATCGAAATCATTGACAACATCACAATCAGACAATTTACATAGTGCTCTACCACCAAACTACCATGTCTACCCAAAAATTAGAACGTAGAATAACAATTTTCAAGCTCTTCTGCTTGGAACCCCTACTGGGGCTACGTGGCATTCTGCTGGGGTGCTCCTGGTTTATAGGAGTAATTAACCAAATATATATCTATGTTGCGTTCCTTGAAATTGTGTTATAGAGATATTATGCATTTGTATTTTTTACTTAGCGATTTACACGCAACTATAGACAACAAAAAAATCCCAAAAGCACAGTAAAAATTTTTAAGTATATCTATAACGAAAATTTCGTAAATATGGCATGTCAAATTTTATCACACTTCCTTGACAGTTATTTTAGGAGGATATATTCTTACT
>SEYY01001805.1:47500-52500 GCA_009176605.1 Armadillidium nasatum | reverse complement strand
AAATATTTTTATTTAATTCATAGATTATTGACCTCTTATCCTTTTCAATTAATATTTAAATCCTCCGAACTATTCTTTTGAAACAGAGAGGAAAAATTTGGCACGAGGAATTGCAAAAAAAATAATTCGAAAAATAAAATAAAATGTTATTAAATATATACTTCGATAAAATATTTATTTTTTCCTAATTGAAATGCGATTTCAAATTTTTTAAATATTTAAAATACTTTTTATATTATATATATATATATATATATATATATATATATATATATATATATATATATATATATATATATATATATATAATATATATATTATATATATATATATATATATATATATATATATATATATATATATATAATATATGGTGAGGTTGGGTCTTGCTTGCTTAGATGCAAACACAGTGTGACCCTGGCAGCTTCTTACACCATACTTCAATCTGAAGTTCATATCATAGCTGCATGTTTCCTTGTAAACCAAAATAAAGAGATACGCAAGACAAAAACTGAAACAAATAGAGACAAACAGATAGCAGTACTTTGTACTCATACAGTTGTGAGTCAAAGCTTCCCTTGGAATTGCAATTAGTCTGGCAGAAGCTGACACTACATAACAGGTTTACTTTGATACTGATTCTGGAGCCACTATTACTTTCATGGCAAGCAAGAGGTTGATTGTTTATCTACGAAAGAGACTGAGAGTTTTGTGGTTTTTCAAAAAGAAACATGAAGATGTGGATAATACAATGAGACATCCAACAATGGAATTATTATTGAAAACTTATTCCACTCTCAGACAGGAGATGAGTTTGATTAGGGATTCGCTGACTGTCATTTTCACTCCTTAGTGACAGATAGTGCAGTCTCTATGACTTTTAAACTCTAGGCTTACAAATATTCTGTTGTTGACAAAGACTGCACTAAAGCCAAACTATATGAAAAAATGAGTTTTCTTCAACAATCCTGAAACCTCATGATGGAACATGAAAACTAACAGATAAAGGAAGGTTGAGAAAATCTTTCAGGTTGCGGTGTCGAGGGGCAGAGAAATGAAACTACCACCATTACAATCTAACTAAAGTATTTTAAAATACTTTGAACTGAACAAAGTTATAAACAAACTCTTTATGAAGAGAGTTAAATGGACAACTTACTAAACAATAAAAAATTTTAAATTAATATAAAATGCAAACTATAAATAATCACTCTTGAACAAGCAATTATCAGATTTTAATTAAAGGCAAAGTTGGGTATAAAATTGGGAATTGGTGAAAGTGGAGCATCAATCGAAATACTAAAATCAGGCTTCGTATTAAATTAGGCTTTCGTAATAAAATTTCTGTGAAGTGTGTTTTATACGCAATATAAGGTGAGAAAATTCTAAAATGTGAATAAAATGTTCCAAAATACCAGTATTAGAGTGGTCATAAATTATTACTTAACAGATTCTATATTTTTAAATCCAGTGTAAATTTTCCTACTCAAAGGACTTGACTTAAAAATTATGTTGCTTCTAAAATATTTCTTATTTACAAAACATTCTGATAAAATGATTATAAAGATAATATTTTGTCTGACTGAAGTTCAGACGTCGATTTCAAAGATTCTAATAAAGTTTTAAAATATGTACTTATGTCGTTTCCTAACTCTTTCTATTTCATACCAAGTTCCCGTAAAACGCTTTGTTTCAAAGACACATTAGAGGATCATTAAATAATATCAAGTGACGACGAGTCTCGAAATATATCGTTCAAGAATGTTTCAGGCAAAGTCAATAGTGAATACAGAAGAAAGACTTAGAGTAAATGAAGGAAGGATCGCACTGTTGAAGTCAAGGTTAAGATAATAGAGCATCTGAAAGTGTGCAAGGTGAAAGAAGAAAGGAAAATAGAGGAAAGAGGTGTATCCCAGAATATATCGGTAGAACCATTATTGAAAAAAGAGACAAGAGAACTAGACCGAAAATGAATGATGATGAATGAAGATGAAAGTCGAATTAAACAAGTTCTCGTCATAGGGAGGGGCATGCGATTAAAGTGGTCAGAAGATCAGTGTTTATTATAATAACTATAATATAAGAAAAATGAACCAGCGAAAGAATGAAGAAAGCTTGTGAGTTTGAAGAGTTATTGAGACGAAAAGCTCTAGACTCCACTCTTTCATGAAAAGTTGAGTGCGTGGAACACCCCGTAAGAGTGAAGAATAACGGAAAACGAAAAAAAAATTTTTAATTTCTTAGATTACAAGAGTGGAAAACCTCTAACACCCTCTAAAAAATTCTCTCGCAGAAAATTTTCAATAGCCAGCAGACTCCCACGATTTCAAAATTAAAGAGAATCCCGCTTCTCACTTAATCTGAAAATTAATTAAATTTGAATTATTTAATATGGGATCTTTTGTGCTTTTGCACAGAATATTCTTTCGTTCGATGCAGCAACAATTGCATTGGATCACATCCTTTCCAAGTTATTTTTCGCCATTTTTCATGTCTGAAATTCCTTACCTATTCTAAACATTACAAATTAGACTGAATTTTTAATATTAGATTTCATATTATAATTGGTCTATTTAGTACCAGTATCGGTGGAAAGTTGCTCCAAAGTTACACTTCTGGTATATAATTGTTGTTTGTAAGGTTCCTTTCAAAATGAATAAGAGTGGATATATGATAACGTTGCAGATAGGTCGTTAATGAACAGGAAAACTAGGATAAGGGAAAAACCAAAGCTCTAAAAACATTATTATTAATATTTAAGAGAAAAATGCTTGACGTCTGCAAAATCCGCTTCAAAGCTGACAGAATGGAAAAAAAAGCATAAGTGTCTAAAGAGATCTTTCTTCGCCAATTGTATCAGCACAGGTGCATAAGTTGTTTGCGAAGAATACTGATTAAAGATGATGATATAATAATAATAATAATAATAATAATAATAATAATATTAATAATAATAATAATAATAATAATCATAATAAATAAATATTTAATCTACTACTTCTACTAATAATAATAATAATTAAAAAAAAATATGATTGAGAAATAAAAGGTATTGAAAAATAAGATATTGAAAAATATTGCGTGATATATATATATATATATATATATATATATATATATATATATATATATATATATATATATATATATATATATATATATATATATATATATATATATATATATATATATATATATATATATATATATATATATATATATATATATAAAGAATTCAATGCCATTTTAATATTCCATTCAGCTTTGAACGAAACTTAAAGAAAAAAAATAATTATCAGTTTCTATATTTTTCGCTTTCATTGTAAAGTATTTTTAAATTTCATTATAAATCGAAACATTAAGAATAAATGTTCATTTAGCGAAAGCGATTTTTATAGTTATTGAAAAGTTATCATAAAGATAATCAGTATACACATACATATATGTTTAAAAAGTATACATATATGAGTGTATAAATGTGTATACATAAAATAGTTTGACAGTACATGTTTTGTATATGCTTCATTTATTCAAAAGGTTATGGAAAAAATATATAGAATATTCTAAATATATAATTATATTGTTATATATAGTTAAGAAAATCTTAGGGATTCTTTGATATTTACAAGTACTCATTCATGACCCCAATTAGTTATTTCCAAGAGCTCTTTAAATGTACTTAAATGGAAGGGTTTCTTGCTACATATATTCAAGGAGAATAGAGTCTAGAAACTGAATCTGTCTCTTAGGTTTTGAGCACAGAATTCCGTTAAAATAATACTTTAGGTCTCTCTCTCTCTCTCTCTCTCTCTCTCTCTCTCTCTCTATATATATATATATATATATATATATATATATATATATATATATATATATATATATATATATATATATATATATATATATATATATATATATATATTACGAACAATAGTGGGGTTGAATAAGACACTCTTGTCTTCTTTCTGGTTTTATTTTCAATTCTCTACTTGAAATCTATAATTTTTAAACAATCATTAGCAAAATACAGAAATTAGTTAGATGACAAAATTGAAAATATTTTTAATAATCTTGAAAAATAGTAGTAATCAAAATGGTTAGAATGAAATGGAGTCATTAATTATATGTAAAAATAAATGGCAAAATAAATTTTTTAACTAATATAGAGTGTGGTAGTAATATTAGAAAGAATTCATTAATAAAAGAAATAAAATTTTCACCCTATACCCAAAATAAAATAAATGGTAAGTTAATAATTATTCTTACTTAAAATAATGTTAATAACCAAGATAGAAATGGTACTAAAAATTCATAACAAACCATGAGAGAGCTACACAATCAATCATTAACATTATCAATTAAATAAATATAAATGCAGTACCGTCCTAAAAATGGAATGGGATTGAACGCAAAAAAAACTAAATTTTTCCTTTTACTAAAATAAAATGAGTGAGAAATTAATAATGATTAATTAAAGGAATAATAAAATTTTTTAAATCCTCGCTATGTATATGTAAAAAGGGGATGGTGGGTTATGAGGAAGCAGTGTTGGTTGAGTAGGTGGTGTGTGTGTGAAAAATGCAAATAGAGAAAGGGTGCGGGAGTAGAGGAGCTCTTTGTGAAGGATTGAGTCATGAAGAGGTGTGAGATTAGGACAATGGTTGTATTTGATTCGCTGGTGTTGGGTGTTAAAGTATGGTGGGGAGGATTGATAACGATTTTGACACTGTGTGTGTGCAATCAATTCTTTGGAAGTATCTAAGTATTGAGGTAAGAATTTGTTAAAAGGAAGGCAATGTTTATGTCTTTTGGGAACACTTGTTCCAAGATTTTGTCTTGAGAGGAGAAAAGATGATGAGGTGCAAGGTGGAGGTGCAAGGTGGAGGTGCAAGGTGGAGGTGCAAGGTGGATGGTGAGAGTATGGGAAAGTTGAATAGCAAACTTGTGAGGTTTGTGGATGTTCTGAATGAGATTAGGGAAGTTGAGGATGTCTATGTGGT
>SEYY01001805.1:30000-45000 GCA_009176605.1 Armadillidium nasatum | reverse complement strand
AGAATATTATAAACTGTCATTACCTTCTCTTTTTTCTCTTATTTTTTTCATATATATATATATATATATATATATATATATATATATATATATATATATACATATAAAAATATAGATAAAATATATTTTATAGCAAATAAATATATATATATATATATATATATATATTATATATATATATATATATATATATATATATATATATATATATATATATATATATATATATATATATATATATATATATATATATATATAATATATATATATATATATATATATATATATATATATATATATATATATATATATATATATATATATATATATATATATATATATATATATATATATATATATATATATATTAATATATATATATATTAAATTCATTTTTAAAAATCTTCTTTTAATGAAGAGGTGAAGAATAAAAAATTGTATTAAAAATTAAGACCAAATTCAACTTTCAATTGTCAATGCAAAGCATATACTCAGGAATACAAAAGCGTATTTGAAAGTCATCCTTAAATAGGGCTGTGCCCGTGAGCTGTGGCGATGAGAAGCTCTGCGATAAAAACTTGATAATTTTCGCTCTATTTTTAAAGTGTCCAATTTTCTGGCTTTCCTGAAGCAAAATGTTATCGTTTACCACTGGAAAATAATCATAATCTTCATATCCTGTCTACCGTGGCTCAAACGGTAGAGTGATTGACTCACGTGCTTGAGGGCGCCGGTTCGATTTCTTTTGGGAATCCTAGGTATATTCTACCTAGAAAAGTTCCTCTCCTCTAATAGGGCAATGCCCGTGAGATATAAGCTTTATTTAAAAAAAAAAAAAAAAAAAAAATTCCTCAGGTAGAACTTGTCCTGTCAATCCCCAGTGTTAGCTTCCGAGGAAGATCCTTGGGTATCAAGGGCCATGGTGAATACCGCTGGCAGGTCAGTATATATATATATATATATATATATATATATATATATATATATATATATATATATATATATATTATATATATATATATATATATATATATATATTATATATATATATTATTATATATATATATATATATATATATATATATATATATATATATATATATATATATATATATATTATATATATATATATATATATATATATATATATATATATATATATATATATATATATATATATATATATATATATATATATATATATATATATATATATATATATATATATATATATATATATATATATATATATATATATATATATATATATATATATATATATATAATCAGTTTCAATAAAAAAGCTATGAAAGAAAAGTCCCAAACATCGTTTTGCAAGTATAAACAAGTCGTAAGGTGACTTTTTTCATATTCGCACCAATATATCTCTCAAGTTCCTCTAATATATGGGAGACAAAGTCATCCATTTAAGAGTTTGAATTCTTGTCTCTTCTCTATTTTAGGTGTTCTCCGTTCTTTGTCGTGTTCGTTCTCCTTCGTCAGCGTTATTCTCTCTCTCTCTCTCTCTCTCTCTCTCTCTCTCTCTCTCTCTCTCGCATTTATTCGCCAATCGCTTCAACTTTTCTCATAAAGAGTCATAAAATTTTATTTCTCCCTTTTGGCCTTAATTCTTCCAAGTTACGTAAATCATTCCTCTTTATACTTCTTATCTCTTATAATTCAAGGACATACACGAACACATACACGCATAAACAAGCGAGCGTACTATCACACACAATGCATAAACACGTAAGAGTTCTGTCATGCAGAAGCACATTACACACACACATATATATATATATATATATATATATATATATATATATATATATATATATATATATATATATATATATATATATATATATATATATATATATATATATATATATATAAATGTTAAAAAAAAAGTGTGTGTGTGTGTTGTGTGTGTGTGTGTGAATATTCAAAAGATTGTTTTGGAGTATGTTAATATCTAAATTAATATTTAAATTGTCCCATTAGTATGTCTATCAATATTTTTCCCAAGACTTTCTTGTTGCAAATGTACCTTAATTTCGTTAGTAACCTGGACGGTGCTCGCTATCCTACGACAATTACACACACACACACACACATACATATATATATATATATATATATATATATAATATATATATATATATATATATATATATATATATATATATATATATAATATATATATATATATATATATATATATATATATATATATATATATATATATATATATATATATATATATATATATATATATATATATATATATATATATATATATATATATATATATATATATATATATATATATATATATATATATAAATATATATTAAATATATATATATATATATATATATTATATATATATATATATATATATAATATATATATATATATATATATATATATATATATATATATATATATATATATATATATATATATATATATATATATATATATATATATATATATATTGCAGTTTACCATCGCTCACGGGCTGAGCTCTTTCCTAAGAGGGGGAGAAATATAAAAGAAAACCCATCCAAATCCGAGCTTAAGGTAAATCTCTCCTGTGAGCACAAAAAGAGGCTTTAAAGAGAGGTAGATTAAATGTAACAGGAAACACAGATGGTAGCAGAGAATTCCACAGAACAGAAGGGCCTGGAAAGAAGGAGTTACCACAACGGGCAAGTCTGAGGTTTACTATATTCATACAAAATTCATGCTACTAGAGCGACAATTCCCTCGAGCGGCTGGCGTTGTTGTACCTATAGAAAAGAGATGGTGAACCAACCCCATGTCGCAGAGACAGGGAGTCATGTGAGTTTGAAAAGTAGGGGAAAATTTATTATCTTTTAGCTTTAGACTCAATCTAATCCAAAGGAAGGGAAGAGCCGGTGCCCCCCCCCAAATGTGAGAACAGTACTTTGTACAATGGCGGATGAGACCCTTGTATAATTGGAGCAACTGTTCAGAAGAAAAATATTCCCACAATCTGAACAGATAGATAAGTTGGGAGGTGTTTTTGAGATGGAGATGGGAAGAAGCATAGTTTTTAAAAAGTTGAATTTCACAAGGTTGAATCAACCCCACCGGAAAATCCCATTCAGATCTGCCAGAATAAAGTCAGAAAAGTGGAGAATAGAAGCAATTCAAGAAGCAAAAGAGAGAGCAGATTTGAAATGAGTAGAAGAATGAAGGGTCGAGTCTTCGGCATATGAATGCATAGAGTTAGATGATCAGTTGAGAAGGTCATTAATGAAAAGTAGGAATAGAGTAGGAGACAAGACAGGACCCTGAGAGTTGAGTTATGGGCATAAGAGTGAACAGAGTTAGAAGTGGAGCTGAGAAAAAGGTTGATGAAAAGTAAGAATAAAGATATAGAAAAGAACCCTGAGGTACACCACAGTTTACAGAAAAGGAGAAAGAGGTCGCTCCATCGAATAATGCCGATATGGAACGATACGAGAGAAAGCGAGACATAAGTAATCAAAGAAAAGGAGGAAACCCAAAGGAAGGGAGCTTGGAGAGTAGTGAAACATAGCATACCCGGTCAAAAGCCTTGGAAATGTCAAGCGCCACCACACATGACTCCCCATAAACCCTAAGAGCAGAAGACCAGAAATCAGTAAGATAGGAGTATGTCACCAGTGACCTCGAATGATGAAAGTCATACTGATTATCTGAAAGAAGGGAGTGAGACTCCAGAGTCCAGATTATCCAGGAAATGAGAAAATACAAGTGAGAGCTATAGGGCGATAGAGGGGTAGAGAGGCCACCCTTATCCGGGATCGGTTGAACATATGCACGCTTCCGGCACTGAGGAAAAATATTAGTATAAAGGCATAGAGAGTAGAGTTAAAGGAAGACAGGTACAAGTTCAGACACATACTCCCTCAGAACACGGGGAGGAATGCCATCCTGGTCGCTGGCCTTCCTAATTTCATAGTTCTCAGGATCCCATGGTCCTGATTTTGTGTAATCATAGGTGGATACATGGAACACCTGAGAGAAGACGGAGTAGGAGGAGGAGCGCCGGTATCGTCTAGGGCTGAATTGGAGGAATAAAGGAGGCCGAAGAGATTTTCCTCTTTAGGGGTATTAGCAACAAATCTATCAGGAGGAAATTTAGATTTACAGTAGTTATTAAGGATTTTTTTGGTTAGAGGACAGAAATTTTTATCAGTAGGAGAACCAAGGAGGTCAGCGCACTTCTTTTTTTTATAAAAGTACGCTTGTTCATCGAATAATATCCCTACAACGATTCCGAGCTGAATGAAAATAAGCAAAAGTGATAGGAGAATTAAAGTTTTTCCATGCACGATAAGCACTGTCTCTTTCATGAATTGCACGAGAGCAAGCACCATCGAACCATGGGTTTTGAGTCTAAATATATATATATATATATATATATATATATATATATATATATATATATATATATATATATATATATATATATATATATATATATATATATATATATATATATATATATATATATATATATACGGTTCTCTATGAGTTGCTATCGTTACTTTATATAAAATATTATAAATAGTTTTTCTTAAGTCAGCATAATTCATCATTTCACTCATGTAGCACATAACTCATTCCTTGAATAATATAAAAAAAATAAATAAATCTTAAAAAAAAAAAAAAAAACTTCTAAGGAAAGTGGAGGCCTTTATTTATTTATTTATTTTTTATCCTTTTATATTAAATCCTTATTAATAACAATATTATTGAAGAGAAAACAATAGCTCTCGTGGAGATGTGTTGACGGGTTTTAGACGGGTTTTTGACAGGTTTTTGACGGGTTGTGGAGTTTCGTTTCAGCACCGATGAATGATGAATTGTCCGAGCAGTGGATTGAATTTCTTTGTTATTCTTTATTTATGTATTTTTACACTGTTCATTTATTTTTATTTAGACTTTTATAAAATAGAGAGCTATATATATATATATATATATATATATATATATATATATATATATATATATATATATATATATATATATATATATATAATATATATATATATATATATATATATATATATATATATATACACCCCACAGGAAATAAAAACAAAAATTAAAATTGGAGCAAGTCTTTCGAAGAGATAGCCACCCTTCCTCTTTCAGGCTCTAGTTTATACACTAGAGCCTGAAAGAGGAAGGGTGGCTATCCCTTCGAAATTCTTGCTCCAATTTTAATTTTTTATTTTATTTCCTGTGGGTTTTATACTGTCTAAAATTTTGCACGGTTATAGTGTTTTATATATATATATATATATATATATATATATATATATATATATATATATATATATATATATATATATATATATATATATATATATATATATATATATAATATATATATATATATATATAAGAAACAGGTCATCATGATCAAGTTTGTTCACAATCAAAAAAATAAATAAATAAAGAAATAAATAAATACAAAAAATTAATAAATAAAAAAAAAAAAATAAAAAAAAACAAAAAAAAAAAAATAAATTGTTTTAATCACGAAGGTATTTTGTACATAATCTTTGCTTAACGAATTGTATATTCGTATTCATATATTCATGTAATGCATGTTAATGGCATTACCTCAAAGAAAACGAGATCAGACATGAAGGTAAATAGTTTTTTTTCTGTCAGTCTCTATCATTAATAATAATAATAATAATAATAATAATAATAATAATAATAATAATAATAATAATAATAAAATAATAATAATAATAATAATAATAATAAAAAAATATTCTGATGTTCGTTTCCAGTTTTTTTTGTCTAATAAAATAATATAATAATAATAATAATAATAATAATATATATATAATAATAATATAAAATAATAATAATAATAATAATAATAATAATAATAATAATAATAATAATTTTTTTTTAATTATATATAATATATAATAATAATAATAATAATAATAATAATAATAATAATAATAATAATAATAATAATAATAATAATAATAATAATAATAATAATAATAATAATAATAAATATTCTGATGTTCGTTTCCAGAGGATTATGATTTATTTTCGCATGAATTTTATGTATTCATTTTTTTTTTTTTTGAATATTCGTTTATGAATAAATTCTCGTACATTACATATACAAATTTATTTGTATATGAATATTTTCTTCGCATAAAATCTCATTAAGAATGTATCAAAACTTATAATTTTATCATATAAAAAAAGATAGATTGGATAACATATTCCGTGATTATATATATATATATATATATATATATATATATATATATATATATATATATATTATATATATATATATATATATATATATATATATATATATATATATATTATATATAAATAATTCATCCTATAATATATATTGCATATATATATATATATATGAATCTATATAGTGTCAAAGAGGACACTAACAAATGTATACCTTTATAAATGTTAAATATTCAAAATAGTAGCTATTATTATTATTATTATTATTATTATTATTATTATTATTATTATTATTATTATTATTATTATTATTATTATTATTATTATTATTATTATTTATTATTATTATTATTATTATTATTATTATTATTATTATTATTATTATTATTATTATTATTATTATTATTATTATTATTATTATTATTATTATTATTATTATTATTATTATTATTATTATTATTATTATTATTATTATTATTATTATTATTATTATTATTATTATTATTATTATTATTATTATTATTATTATTATATTCTTATTAAATATAGTTTCGACCAATAAGGGCAATTCCTATGAATAAAGATTTGGTTGTAACAGAAAGTGTGGAACCGTTATTAAGTCTATTAAAAATATTCATTTCTGTCCTGAAGATTACAGGGACCATTAGGACTCTAAAATTATGAAAATTACATCCTACAAGGGCAAGGGATTCCCTGAAAAATTGAAGTATTTGTAACTAGGAAAAGTTTTTGCTCCCTAGTGAGAATCCTAGTTTCTTGTAAGTAACATAAACAGTTATTGATGTTAGATTCCAAGTTAATCTTTTGTTTATGTTAAGACTAAATATGTTTACTTTGTTTACAAGAGAGAGGAGAATGTCTCCGAAAGATTAAAAATAGTTAAATAGTATTGCTAAGGTGTTTAAGTTTTGAAGCTTCAATTACAAGAGTTTGAGGTGATTCTATATGAAAATTCTATCCAAATTAGAGTCAAAAAAAGGTAAATTGAGAAGTTCTAAAATAAAAGGAAGAACCAAATTTGATACTAATAATGAACAGGGAATCGAATTAATTATCAGAAAATGAAGGGTTTAATTAGAAGAGCTGGAGACTTCGTTAATAAAAAGAGGAACAGAGAATATGAGATATATAAGAAACGCTACTTCTAGATGGAAAGTTTCTTCATTAAACTATTGTCTGTACAGAGAAATTTGCGGTAAATATGAAATTGAAAATGAAAAATCGAAGGAAGAAATTCAATGGAAGAAGCTAAAATTGAGTAACTACACTTGCCACTCTTAGGAGGGCCTTAAATGTTTCAAGTTCAACTACGTAGGACTCTTCATAACTCTTAATTTTTAAGAACATGGATAAGCAAGATAAGAAGGGATACCATTAGTTAATGATTTCGACATTAAGACCAGACTATTAATACCATCACGGCGATTAGAATAAAAAGAACGAAATGATCAAGAATAAACAAACTGAAAATTAACTCGAGGACTTTAATTAAATAGAATCTAAGAGAGAACTATAGATTGATAATTTAACTAATCAGAAAGGCTCCCAATCTGAGGAACGTGCACTTGTTTCAATCAATATTGGAAGCCAATAGTGTTTAGACATGGTTAATGGAGTTGAATGAGGTCAATTCCTTAAAACAGAAAGGAATGTCACTCTGACTCTTGCTTTCCTTACGTTTCTCGATGATAGGATTCTATACATCTGATAACATAAATCTTACAAAGTGAAAATAAGACAAAAAAAAAAAAAAAAAAAAAAAAAAAAAAAAAAAGCGCTGGTATGAGAAATCAGAGATGGAAAATTATCAGAATAGTTGTGGGTAGAATTTGACAAGAATAAGAGTCCATAAAGGTTAACATTTTACAATACGAGAGAAAGCAACACGACCGTCAGATTTAAATGAAGATTTGCAAATGACATAAATATTTTTCACTAGAATCCACAAATTTAGAGTACCGGAAGATCATCATATACTTTTGCTTAGCTCAACCCTTTTAGCCTATTCGCAAACGATAATAGAAATTGAAAATAGTGATAAGATAATGAAAGTGTTATGCTCAATTCTCATCACCCCTCATTAGAAGGAACTATTATTTGTGTTATTTAACCAATGGTTATATATATATATATATATATATATATATATATATATATATATATATATATATATATATATATATATATATATATATATATATATATATATATATATATATATATATATATATATATATATAATATATATATATATAAATAATAATAATGATGTCTTCCATGAATTTTTGCATAGAAAATATGCGAGGCATCAAATTTTTACAAGAAAACAAGTATGTATCCTTGAATTCTAACGTATTATTCCCATCCTTCTTTTAAGTTTTACGAAGACGTTTATTCGAGAGAGAAAAAGCGACAAGCGATGCTTTCTTTCTAATTTTTAAAAAAGAAAAAAATTTTTAATCTTAGTTTCTTCCTCATTGTCTCCTCATTTTGTAAATTGTTCTCAAGCGATATGTAATCAGAAGAACAGACAGGGAAAGGGAGTTTGGGGGGGGGGTTGAAGAGGAAGAGGAGGAGGACTGGATGGGGGATGATGTGATGGGGATGTAGACGGAGGGATATGGTAGGAGTATAGGGGAGACAGAGGGTAAAATTTCTTTCCTTAGTTACAGTTTCTTAATAACCTCTTTAAAAAATAGACTTCTTATGAGATGAATGGCTATATATATATATATATATATATATATATATATATATATATATATATATATATATATATATATATATATATATATAAAGATAGATGACCTCCCCCATTGGACCACTTTGGGTCATCCTCGTAGAACAAAGGGTGTCTTGCTTTCCCATGAATTTTGTGTGAGTATTTTGAACTCCATTCAATCATATACTTGTTTCTGGCTTTATTTAATCTTCCTCTCTTAAAGGTCTCCGTCTTCACTCATTTGAAAGATTGCGTTAGGCTGAGGCTTGAGTGGCTTTTATTTTTAATTTATATTTCTGTCCCTCCTTGAATAAATTCCTAACCGTGAGTTGTAGTAACGTGTTAAAATAAATTATAAACCATGCCCATTCCGAATTCATGCTACCCAAACTGCAACACAATCCATTCTTTGTTCAGCGCATTTCGAGCTCCAAAGGATTCCGTAGTCTAGCGAGTGTGTGCAATGTTCGTATTTTCATTTGGTCTAGATTGCCTCAAGAATATAGAGAGACACATAGCAAGAGAGGTGGAACTTGCGATCAGGGTGATCTCATTTTTGGAAACAGGTCTCTCACAAATGGCGTAGCGATTTTGGGTCAACCAGTAGACTATGTCAAGGTCGTACTAGGGCTATTTTGGTGATGTTTGACAGGTTTCTTCATCTGGCAGTTTTATGAATGACTTCTAGACTACTTGCTACCAGTTCTCTTCTCACAAGAGTACATAGGGATGTCAAATTACAATTTGCATAGGCCTATGGAAATCGGACAATAATACAACAGAGTAATGTACTCTTCACTGATGTGTCTAGATTCACACTCATGTATCAAACTAATCCATGAGAGCGCTTTGTCTCTTGCAACTTTCTTCAAAGGGTCCTTTTCTGAAGAGCATAGGGTTCTTATACTGGATAAAAGAACTTTAAATACTGAAAGGTAAGTAGAGAGATCCTTCAGGAATATGTGTTGCTTATTTCCCCTTTGACTGGCAATACATTCTTATTTCTCCATTACAAAGTCAGATTGCACGGTCTTACATATGTACCTCGCTGAGGTAGGAACCCACCTCCTGCCCGTACTTGAGAAAAGCCTGGACTTGAATTTCATGGAACAAGTTTTAGACATCGTGAGGCAAATGCTTCGTTAACACTCACAGAGCTGGCAAATGCGTTCACAAAGGAGTAGTACGAACAACCATAAGACGCCATCACCAGGATCATTTCATCAATGAACGGTTGGAGTTCGTACGGATGCTCAGTATTATAACTCGAATTTATTAACTCTAAATTAATACTTCTTAGTATTAATTAAAGGTTTATTACTTTCTGTTTTATTATATCCTAAAGTTTGTAAAATGTTACATTATGTCATGAATTTTCCTTATTATTGTTTTCTTCATTATTTCTTTTGTTCCTCCCAAATTTTCTAACGCATGCAAGACACCTTCAGTAAGATAAATAATTTTCTTCTGTAACAACAGGACTTTATATACAATGAAATAACGTTATGATTCCATTTTGCCACAAACGCAAGTGATAAA
This sequence comes from Armadillidium nasatum, assembly GCA_009176605.1. Taxonomy (NCBI): domain Eukaryota; kingdom Metazoa; phylum Arthropoda; class Malacostraca; order Isopoda; family Armadillidiidae; genus Armadillidium; species Armadillidium nasatum. The sequence continues at coordinate 34,448 of SEYY01001805.1, read as the reverse complement.
TTAATTTTTTTCCGAGTATATATATATATATATAGTATAATATATATATATATATATATATATATATATATATATATATATATATATATATATATATATATATATATATATATATATATATATATATATATATATATATATATATATATATATATATATATATATATATATATATATATATATATATATATAATATATATATATATATATATATATATATATATATATATATATATATATATATATATATATATATATATATATATATATATAATATATATATATATATATATATATAATATATATATATATATATATATATATATATATATATATATATATATATATATATATATATATAATATATATATATATATATATATATATATATATATATATATATATATATATATATATATATATATATATATATATATATATATATATATATATATATATATATATATATATATATATATATATATATATATATATATATATATAGAAGAAGGGGAAATATACCAAAACTTAAATAGAAATAGAATCCTCATTTATATTTTAAAATTTCGAAACAGCTTTTTTAAGTATACAAGAAAGCTATTATTGACGTATAAATATATATTAAAGAATGAACTGAAGCATTTAAACCAATATTTGAAGTTTCTGAAAGCAATGAATATATTTAAATGTAAATGGATTTTTTAATATTTTTTGGCATCAGTATCAGGGATATAATAATAATAATAATAATAATAATAATAATAATAATAATAATAATAATAATAATAATAATAATAATAATAATAATAATAATAATAATAATAATAATAATAATAATAATAATAATAATAATAATAATAAATAATAATAATAATAATAATAATAATAATAATAATAATAATAATAATAATAATAATAATAATAATAAATAATAATAATAATAATAATAATAATAAAATAATAAAAAAAAAAAAAAAATAATAATAATAAAATTGCTTATTATTATATTATTATTATTATTATTATTATTATTATTATTATTATTATTATTATTATTATTATTATTATTACTTAAGAAATTGATGAGACTTTTCGTTTTACAACCAAATTAATTGGTGCGAAAAGAAAATTTTTTGAAAAAAGCATTGAAATTTTTTATTATTCTTTTAAAGTTTTTTAAATTTTTTTTCCAAAACTGATCATGATTGAAGGAAGTGACATTAAAAAATTTTTCATAGCCCAGCTAACCCCACCGTCAGTGGTATTTTCAAGGACAATTTTTTTTTTTTTTTGCTTTCGTCTGCTAAATATTCTCGTAATAAAATTAAAAAAAAAAAAAACTTTTTCATTAAAACCTTTTCATTTAGAATTGATCAAAACTTCGTACTTTATAACGTGCTTTAATGAAAGTGGGAGAAAAAGTTTGTTTTTATTCCTTTGTTAATAGATAGTTAAATCAAATTTGTTAAATAATTCGATTTGTTTAAAAGTTAAAGTTAGTAATTTTGAATTAAATTAAAAAAGACCTTGGTAGGCAATATTTTTAAGGAATTTATTTCAAAATAGATTTTTTTACTTTTTTTTATGAGTAAAATAATAGAATTTATTCCCTAAAAAAGTGTTAATACAAGTAATGAAATAATCTACTTTATTTATAATCTTGAAAACATGCATACAAACATATAAACCTTTTGACATATTTATATTAATATATAAACATATAAACATACAAACCTTTAAACATGTTTATATAAGCATATGAACATGTTTTATAAACATAAAAACCTTTATACATGCTTATATAAACATATAAACCTTTTTAACATACTTGTATAAACAAACAAACATGTTTATATAAACATATAAACATGTTTACATTGTGTCATTGTCATTAATTTGAATGGTGTATCACATTTTTTAAGAAAATTAACGTCACAACACAAAACTTCAAGTTTTCTGAAGAGATGTAATTAAAATTTCAATTCCGTGTTGCGAAAATTATAAAGAAGAAATGCACTTCTTCCCTCTTGCGGATGATTTTACAAACAGAAGTGGGCAGTTCTCTCCTTACGTTTAGCCCCGCCCACTTATGAGTAATAAGTACACGAGCGGAATGCTTGCTGCAGGTGGAATCAAAACGGCATACATTATAGGCTTGGTCAGCCAGCGGATGTTTGCTGTCGGCCCGTAAAACCCTCGGTTCATCCTCGAAGAAACCTGCTGACACGGTTAATTAACCTTCCTGGGGTTGAATTTTGATTATGATTGATTTTTTATATGATTTTAGAAGTAGGTTGTGTGCCTAACTCAAAAAACAATACGTTATGAATTGTGATACTATTATTTTTATAGTAATATAGATGATAAAAAAAAAAAAAAAAAAAAAAAAAAAAATTAAATTATAAATTATTACGATGCTAAAAAAAACTACGTTACACATCAAAAACTAATCCTGTAATTAGTGATTAAAATTTCAAAGTTAAGAATAAAAATTAAATCTAAATCCAAATTATAATTATAAAAGATAAAATTTAGTGAAGATTATTTAAATAATAATAAAAGTTTAGTGAATAAAGTGAAAAAATATGAATAAAAAATATTTTATATTTGAATAAGTCCTTAGTGATAAGAATGAAGGAATTATTGTTTCAGAGATAAATTTTACATTTAATTTTGCACTAAGATTTTTCTTCTTCTTTTTCTTTTTTTCCTTTTTTCTTCCTTTTTTTTTTTTTTTTCTTTTTTCTTTTTTTTCTTCTTAATTTTAATTTCTTTCAATTTTATTTCTTTATAAATTTTTTAACTAAAAAAATAAAAAAAAAAAAAATAAAAAAAAAAAAAAAAATAAATATATATATATATATATATATATATATATATATATATATATATATATATATATATATATATATATATATATATATATATATATATATATATATATATATATATATATATATATATATAACTTAAAGTCAGAATATAACTCTCATAGATTACTATAAAATTAATGTCTGCTATAGGATTCGAACCAGCAACCTTTAAGATATTAAGTCTTGCGCACTAACCACTAGTCCATGGCTGTTTAAAAGAAAATCACATTGGAACTGCTCATGATCTACAGTCATGGCGTCAATCTCAAAGGACTCCCTTGACCATAACTCAGGCAAAGGCAATGAAGTTATAATAAATAGCTGGCTTTAAAGTTTATTATGTAACTGTCTGTGAGTGAGGGATCGACCTTTGACCTCGTTGCCCTTTGCCTGAGTTGCTGCCGGGGGAGTCCTTTGGGAGTAACGTCATTACTGTAGATCATGAGTAGTTCCAATGTGATTTCCTTTTGAACAGCCATAACCTAGTAGTTAGAGCTCAAGACTTAACACCGTAAAGGTTGCTGGTTCGAGTCCAATAGCTGACATTATATATATATATATATATATATATATATATATATATATATATATATATATATATATATATATATATTATATATATATATATATATATATATATATATATAATTAGGAAACCAATCTTCCTCTTATCACTAGTGAGTTGTCGACCTCCGGTGATATAATTTGGATCAGTCATGGATATACCAACTTGTTCTGGAGCACCTTCTTTTTTTTACTTATTTATTTTTTTAATTTACAACATTCGCCGTCTTTATTCTAATTTTTACTTAGTTGAACGACACTTCACTTCCACTAGACTTCACTTATTATTCTTATTAAAAACGCAGGTGTTTGACCACTTCGATAGCAAACCCTGTTTACAATATTGTGAGGAGTATGCTCCAAATATCTGGAATGGCTTCACTCCGCAAGACAGTGTGGAGTCCAGTGCTTTTCCTCTTTCATCATCTCATCCGTTATAACTGAAAATCGTATTGTTGTGTCACTTTCTTTATACTATCAATGTTAATTATTATCCTAACAGTGTACAGTTTTCAGAGTGCATAGAATTATGTGTGTTACATATATTTCATTTAAATTAGTTTTGTGTATACTCTACCATTATTACTTTACCTTTATTTTAAGTTGGCCATCAAGTGTTTCCTATAGAGTTCAGATAGTTGAGTATACTAAAAATTGTCCCTTAGAAAAGATATTAAACTTGCCTATTTCTATATACTCTGAAAATTTCAAATATATTATTTGATAATTAAGCTATAGGAAGCTTTCACTTTTAACACAAAATTTTTTTACTCATTTTTTCAGAAAAATAAATCGCTAAAAACAAACAGACCATCAATTTTTGTTCTCATTTTGAAATTTGTTTTGAAGAGAAACAAAAAGTTTTTTACTTTTTTTACTTTTTACTTTTATTTAGAACATATCTGTGCGGTAAACTTTTCATGATGTATTGTGATTTGAACACTAGAAAAGAAACCGTGAGAGACATAGAAAATTGTTTGAAAATAAAGTTTTAGAAATAGCCAAATAATT
>SEYY01001805.1:0-2500 GCA_009176605.1 Armadillidium nasatum | reverse complement strand
TTTGAGTTTAAGCATTAGGGCTAAAATTTTCGAACTTTCATTAAAAATCGGGGGCTTTACATTTTACTGCGCAGTATTTTACTAAGTCTAATAAATGAGATAATCAATGCGTATTGTTTATGATTGCGATCCTAAAAACAATTAAACTTACTTATTGCAGTTATCCTGACCGTGATGTGATCTATTGAGCCTGAGAATTGGACAAGCCTCACATCAAAGAAACCTATCGAGACACGTCTCCTCGATTCTTTCCTTCTCTCTCTATAGTTTCTGATAGAGCTACGTCTACTATCGATTCCAGCATTTTGTTTGCTTGGAGTGATTTCTGAAAAACATACGTCACTAGTGAGCGATAAAAGCAACATAAGGAGAGAAAAACAGAAGACACGATAGGCTATACGACAATATATGGACCGGTCCATGGTAACAAAGTGGATATACTTTGATGGTAGAAAGTTAATGCTATCTTTCAAGAAAAGATAGGAGCTAAAAAATACCAATGAGTAAGGAAAGAGGAGCACATTAGCGTGATTTATGAGACGAGTGGGCAGTATGTCGATCACGTCACACCGGCGAGGGGAACCTTTAATGAAATAGCCAATTGCATCCTTAAGTATCTGGAAGATAATGATATTAACATTAATGAATTGAAAGCGATTGATTGTGATGACACAGCAACAAACACAGGGTGGAAAAATGGTGTCATCCGCAACAAAGAGGTTAAAATTCAGGGCTCATTGCAGTGGTTCATTTGCTTACTTCACTTCAACAAGACACCATTCAGATATTTATTTGTATACTTGGACGGAGAGGCAACGGGGCCAGCGTCATTCTCTGAGAATATCGGCAAACAACTGTCTCGTTGTGAGAGATTACCCTTTATAAATTTGAATTAGATGAAATCAGTGTAAATAAAACTGATCTTAGTAAAGACCAACAGTACCTTCTGGATATTGTCAGAGCAATCCAGACAGGACAATGTGCTCTAGATCTGGCTGTAAGAGATCCTGCACCTCTCAGTCACACCCATGGTGCAAACAGGGTCTTACGGTTGTTCATTTAGCAAATCAAGTCCTACAAACGAACTCAAGATGCTTGTAAACTACATTGTGAAGACATATGCTCCTGTCAGTGAAATATGGTCCTATACATATCTTTAAGGTTGTTCAAACAACGAGACATTTGCCAGACGAACATTAAAAGAATCATCGATCACTGTGATTGAGAGAAACGCGTTCTTCTGTCACCCAGAGGAACATGCTGTTGGTAATAATAGTGGATGAAAGATAATACATACGAAAGTTGGGTTACAGGAGGGAAACTAACAGGCAAAGAACTCGAAATCCGAAAGGGAAGTCTGTTAGATCTTTTACGACACCCTCAATAAATTTTTGATGCTACAAGACTACAGTGAATTGACAGATTCACCAAAAATGTAAGCTGTTGACCCCTCTCCCACAATAATAGAAAGCTTGACAACAGTGACTGTCTAGTCAGTTCTGCAAGATAAAACTCTGAGGTTGATTTTTTAACTTTTCCATTCCATAACCTTGCTGTTCAAAGATGCGTCAAACTTGTCATGGAGTCTGCAGAAAATGAAATGCATAAAATCACTCACATTAACGAATTATTAAGAAAGGTGGCTTTTTATAATTTAAAATATAACAGTGTTTCTATTTGTAAAATGTTAAAAAAAAACAATTTTTCAACTACATTAAAATTCTGTAGGTCTTTAGCGCGAACTCAAAATGTAGCGCATGGTTTTTAAATATCATATTTCTGTCATCAGACAATTTAATTAAATACTTAGACACTATTAAAAGCCGAAAAATATAGTATACTATAATATATATATATATATATATATATATATATATATATATATATATATATATATATATATATATATATATATATATATATATATATATATATATATATATATATATATATATATATATATATATATATATATATAATATAATTTTTTATTTAAAAATAAAAAATAAAAATAAAATTTTTGTTGGAATAAAAAAAATTAAAAGAAAACATAAAACATGGAAAAAAATAAAAAAAAAAAAATAAAAATTGAGTTATTTTTGAGGATCTAGAACGAAATTAAAAATAAAAATCGTAAAAAGAAACTCAATTTTAAGCCATATAAAAAAGGAGAAAACTGAAGAAGAAGAAGAAGAAGAAGAAATATATATATATATAATATATATATATATATATATATATATATATATATATATATATATATATATATATATATATATATATATATATATATATTATATATATATATATATATATATATATATATATTTATATATTAGATATATATATATATATATATATATATATATATATATTATATATATTATATATATATATTATATATATATATATATATATATATATATATATATATATATATATATATATATATATATATATATATATATATATATATATATATATATATATATAATATATA
>SEYY01001804.1:0-90790 GCA_009176605.1 Armadillidium nasatum | reverse complement strand
CAGAAGAAATCATTTTAGTACAATCATCAAACTTAAAAACCTTACTTTTTACTTCTTCATCCAACTTATTTAAATAGAACTGAAAAATAAAAATGTGCCAAGCACAAAACCATGAAGAGCATCATTTATCAGTTCCCATGATAATTTAAAACCATTTATCACTACAACTTGTATTCTACTATTCGGCCAATATTTTATTCAGTTATAAATTACTCTCTTTATTTCATGCTATGATAACTTCATCTGGCAATTAGGAGAAACTTTATAAAATGTTTTGTTGAAATCTAAATATCATCAAATAATTATCTTTTGACAATGCAATTAGTATTAAAATCCATAAATTCTAGGTGTGTTAAACAGTGTACCATTCCTTCCTAAATATATATATATATATATATATATATATATATATATATATATATATATATATATATATATATATATATATATCTATATATATATATATATATATATTATATATTATTAACAGTTTCTGTTTTGACCCACTGGACGCTTGTCACTTATACATAATAGTCATAGGCTCAAACTTTAGTCATAGAACTAAAAAATTATTATCGTTTGTAAGTAAATTTCAATAAAATAATATGCCAGTCTCAATATTTGCACAAAACAAAAAACTTATCCCAACATATACAACAGAGTATTCTTAAACGCAAATAATCTACCTGTTGTCTCTTGTTCTGTGCATATGCCATTGTACCATCAAAAGGAAGTAATTGTTCAAACTGTAGATCGTCCTTCTTTAGTTTTTGAACTAACATTCCGCCTGAACTGACAGTAACAACACGTGGATTTTTACTTCTGATTATATATATATATATATATATATATATATATATATATTATATATATATATATATATATATATATATATATATATATATATATATATATATATATATATATATATATATATATATATATATATATATATATATATATATATTATATATATATATATATATGGTGGGCAAAGGCCAGAGAGGCCTACTGATCATCAGAATTGGGGAAATATCAAATCACAGTCCAGTTAAAGCTGACATTTCCCGAACACGATGTTTTGAAAGGTGTAAAATCAAAGGAAGTTGGGAAAAAGGATAAAAAGAGTGTGCTCCTGACTTTATCTGCTGATTACATGTAAAACTGAGAATAGCGGTTAATCTGAGGTCGAGAGTTAAAAAATGAAATTGTGTAGAAACGAACTCTTCTCAATGGAGGAGGAATGAGACTGGAGAGTTAGATGAGCAGTACCCGTTGTAATAGCGAAAGTATAGAAGAGTGACGCAACAATTCAACACAGAAACTGGAGTGTTAATGAGAGAAAGAGTTAAGACGAAAAGCCTAGACTCCACTTTTTCAAGAGCTGTATGAGTGGAACCATCCCAGATGTTGAGCATACCAATAAGTGGCAAACACCCCTATAAAGATCAAGCAATGGGTGGCATAAGAATTCTTAAGGGCCTCAGAACATCCAACCTGAGAGAAGCTTATTTAGAAAAGGAGTAATGTGATCCTTCCAAGAAAAATCATGAGAAAAAGATACTGAGAATATTAAGGACAGATGAAGGTTTTTTTTTTTTTTTTTTTTTTTTTTTTTTTTTTTTATATATAAATATATATATATATTATATATATATATATATATATATATAATATTATATATATATATATATATTATATATATAATATATATATATAATATATATATATATATATATATATATATATATATAAATAAAATGTTGCCCTGTCTCTCCTCCAAACAATATAAAAAATAAAAAAAAAAAAAAAAAAAAAGTTTTTTTTTTTTTAATAATTTTTTTTTTAAAAAAATTTGCTTTAAATAACTTTTTTCCTAGACGTGATATCAAAAAGAAGAATATATAGTTTTTTGTAGAATTATATATATATATTAAATATAATATATATTATATATATATATATATATATATATATATAATATATATATATATTATATATATATATATATATTAATATATAATATATATATAAAATGTTGCCCTGTCCCTCCTCAAAAACAATATCCAAAAATAAGAAATTAGTAGGTAGAGTTTTTTTTTTTATTTTTAAATAATTTTTTTTTTTTAAAAAAAAAAAAATTTTTTTTGAATTTTTTTTCAAGTGCTATAACTTTTTCTAGACGTGATATCAAAAAATCTGTTCCCACCAATGCAAGAAATTGGGCAAAGATATTCAGTTAAATTTTCAGCTCATGTGGACCAGTGGCTTGACCCCGCTACTCATTTTTATTTTTTTTCAACTTTGGGTCCAAATAACTTTCAAACCGTTATGGACTCAGAAAAATGCTTCGAAATCAACTCAGAACTTCGAGAAAAAAACGCATATACCCTGAAAATTTCAGCTCAATCAGTCAAATAATAAAATAAAAATTTCAAACAAAATATAAGAAAATTAAGATTTTTCTTCTGGCTTTTTTAAAATTTTCTTTTTTTTCTGTTTCTTTTGACCGTGACTCCTTTTCTGCTAGTGAATGTTCATCTTTGTGTTTTGATTTTAGATACCCCAAAAAGATTTGGTTGAAATTTTTTTACTTGTAGCACCCAGAGACCCTCTTCTAATTTTTCTGACTGCAGATGTTACATTTAGTTATTTTGAGCCTATCCTGAAACATTGTAAAGTACTCCCATACTGCTGAAATCTGATCTTTTAACTATATTGACTGAAAGTATAAACAAAATAATAATTTTGAAATAATGTAGCTAAATGATACAAGTTTGATACATAGCAATAAAATAACAATGATATGTATAAATACAGGTTATATTGATAATTTTATATCTTACATTTTTTCAAACTTTACCTTAGGGTCTTACCTAGGTAAACTTGTTGAATCACTATTATGAATCGGAAAAAATTTTTAATTTTTTTTTATTTTTATTATACAAAATCTGTAATTTTCTGAAAAATTTTTCAGAGAAAATGCATATAATCATTAATTTAAGTGAATGTTGGCTATTCTACACCTTTCTTAAAATTAAATTATTTTGCATTTACTTTGTAAAATGCTTTATTTTTTAAAATAACCAAAGTGTGAGAATCAAAAAGTTGAAGAAAATTCTGATTCCAATTCCATGAAAATTGCTGATTCTTCCGAATCTCATCTGATGTATATAATAATATATATATATATATATATATATATATATATATATATATATATATATAATATATATATATATATATATATATATATATATATATACAAAGAGTAAAATGCAATCACTGCATATAAAAATGTAAGGAGTAAAATATTCCCAAATGTTGAAAATAATAAAATAAAACAGAATAAAAATTTGTAATGTCTGAAATTGCAAACTTTCAAAACTCGAACCCAATTTCCTTATTCTAGCAAAGTTCTAAAATGACAAGAAGAAACAAAAAACAAAAAACAAACAAACAACAATGACCTATATAATGGAAGTATCGTACTCCGCCGCTTACATTTGAGAAAAAAATATTTTTCAAAATGTTATTTGTGATATTGCATCTTTACTGTTAATAATGTTTGTTGTTTTATTAATGGATTAATATTCTGCTGAATTCCTAAAATCGTTATTTTTAGCAAACAGAGAAATATTATAACATGATTTTTATTTTTTCTGCGAATCACCAATGTGGAATTTTGATCATCAACTTGTAAGATGTTCATAGATTCTTCTTTTAAAGTAAAAAAGTTTCTCCAATAAAACTCTTGTTACAATCAGGGCATTTAATTTTATATAATCCTACATTATTATTTTTCTCTTTTATAACTGACCTTAATACTTTTTTTTCAATGTCAGTGGCATTAACTGCACTGAACTCATATTTTCTGGTACTATTCTTTTGGATTAAAAGTCTAAGTAATTAGAAAACCGAGTACATTTACCACTCTAAACAATCTAGATTCGTCATAATAATATTTTCTTTTCGCTACATCAAAACCATCTCAGGATATTTCAAATTTTATTTTATTTTATTTTTTTTAAATATGAAATTTAAATTCTGTTAAAAATTATGGACTACAAATTCTGTAGGTTCTCAAACATGGCTCCACCCCCACCCCTATTTTTAAAAACTTAATGTGCAGAATGCCAATGCAAATGGGAATTAGTATGGGTACTTTTTCTATAAACTTTTATAAATTTCAAACTTTTCTATAGACTTATTTTACTTTTATTTTTAATACTTGGGATATATATATATATAATATATATATATATATATATATATATAATTATATATATATATATATTATATATATATATATATATATTATAATATATTATATATTATTATAAGTTGGATTGTTTTCTCAAACTCTGGTAGATTTTATTCATGTCTCAAGGGTATTCTCACCAATGGTAGCATAGTACTTAGAATTTTATCACAATGACCTTTTATAAGTTCAAATTTACTCACTTCTGAAGCAAAGGAACCAATCCAGTTGTAAGAAGATGCATTCCAAGAGTATTTGTAGCAAAATTTTTCTCAAGTCCTTCTTCAGTGAGCTCCTTCTGGTTGATCATACACCCAGCATTTTTACCTAATAATAATAATAATAATAATAATAATAATAATAATAGATTATTATAAACTCACAAAATGATATCAATGACATGCTAAAAGATATGTAATAATTTTAGCCTTTTCTCCATTGTTTTTACAAAGAATTTCTTTATTGTATTTTTTCATTTAAAGCCATTATGTTGTTCGAATAATGTTAGGTTCTTTACATCAATGATATTAAGAATAGGAGTGTCATGAGTTAGGGCATACTGTGAACAATAGGACACAAATTCTTTAGTACCAGTTCATAAAAACAGTCTCTTCTACTTAGAAATACAAGTTTTCTTGCAAAATGGGATGACTAATTGTTAACCGCAGTCATATTGGTTAAAGGCATTGTCGTAGCTTGTGGTGGGTATTACGACACAACTTATAAGTCCTTCTTATATTAGATCGTTTCTTAATTCAAACTTGGATTGCGTTGTGTCTTTGCGTAACTTAAACCAAGACGACGTTACTTTAATTCAAGTGTGCGCTTAAATTAATTAAATAAACTTACTTTTACTACCCAGTTGTTTTCTTTACCTTAATTCAATCTAATAAATTTTAATTTACCTTGTTTTATTTCCTGTAGTTATCAATTATATTCTTTTGTTTGTCTTTATTGTTTGACCTATTTTATTATTTTATATTTTAATTATAAATTAATAGCTTCTTGATAGTTAAACAGAACGATCGAAAACTAAAATATCTTCAAAATACCAGGTTATAATTACTTAAAATTAACTAAAATGTTTAAGATTATATACGTATTCCAAAATTGTTTGGCTAATATTGTGATATAATGCTATCAAAATATTCAAAAGGTTAAACAAAGCTTAACGTCAATGCTCAAAGAACCCAACGAAACTTAATGGCGAAATTCTTAAGTTGATTACAATGGTATTTTAATTTAATTAATTTAAATTAAAATTGTTCAACTTGTTCAATAAACTAAATGTAATAAGTGGAAAAACTATGTCAAAGTTGCTCTCGTATAAACTAATTAAGCTGGGTTAACTGATCAATCAAAACAAAAGATTTCGAAAATTTAATTAAAAGATCGTATATTGTAAATTAAAAGATCGTATATTGTAAATTATTTCAAAGTATTTCAATATAAACTGATTTCAGTTCACTGAACTTTCACAACAATCCTCCAATATAGAAAAACGTAGTTGGTAAATTACTATCTATGTCACAAAGTGTTTAAATTAATTCAAAATATTGTTTACGAGTCTAGTACGGCAATAAAGGATTCACTAAAAACAAACAAAAACTTCTGTCTATCTATAATAAATAGTTTCAATATTTATTCCAAATCTTATTAAAAATAAAATTTTAATATACAAGTAACTAGTTTATAATTTACATTCAATAATAATTCATAAAAGATTCGCTTTCTTATGCTTATTTTGGTAACTAGTTTATAATTTACATTCAATAGTAATTCACAAAAGATTCGCTTTCTTCTGCTTATTTATTAAAGTTCTTTTAATTCATGTCTGGTTATAATTTGTTATAATTTTTCCAATTAGCCAAAAATCGTAATCGTAGTAATATAATTCAAATTAGAGCTAACGCTCTGCGGAATCATAAGATAGTTCTGATTAAGTTCTGATATCAATAATAAAATTCTAAAATTAGAACTAAAGTTCTGCGAGAATTTTAATGTTTAAATCAACTTCTAAGTTCAGACATCGAGAGTAAAATTCTAAAATTAGAACTAAATTTCTACGAGAATTTTAAGTTTAAGTTCTGATATCAATAATAAAATTCCAAAATTAGAACTAAAGCTCTGTGTGAATTATAAGCTCAACAAATTTCAAAGTTGATATCGATTAGTAAAATTCTAAAATTAGAACTAATGTTCTGCGAGAATTCTAAGTTTAAATCAATTTCAAAATTCAGATATCGATAATAAAATTTTATAATTACAATGGTATTTACCAATTTCTTAGTTTCAAGATCGAAAATTTTCTAAATAAATAACCTCGCTTAAGAGCACAACTTATCGATAAGAGTTCCAAAAAGTAATGACTACTTCTTTCAAAATTTTCAGATTATGAATTCTGACAACTATCATAGGTTGTTAGTTTTTAATCTTGACCAATCAGAAAGCTTCATTTTTAACTGGTTGCTAAAATTCGTATTCTTTTTCTATTTCTGGCAACTCGGTGACGGACTATGTTTCTTGTCTACTCGAAATCTCCGCCTCCATTTTGAGTGATTTATTTTTCTTATCTTTTGTATATTATATTTTATTTGTAGTTTTTTCACCCTTTTTTATATAATTTTCCAATCTAGAAATTCTATATCCATGTATGTTTGACATTTCTTTCTTGATCTTAGGCTAATTTCATGATTTCGTTATTATTGGAACTTACAGGCCTAACTCTAAGCTTAAGCTAGACTTGATTTGTCTGTGATGTTTTTGTCCTTTTTCTTACTGAGATTATTGATCTTATTTTGTAGGGCGATCTTATTTTAAAGGTTATTCTTTAATTAATTATCAAAATGATTAATTTATCATAAAAACCAACACCAATTTAAAACACCGGTTACCACAGCATGTTTATTGAAACTGATTTTCAAAAAATTTTTACCCAGTATGTGAAATCGATCTTACTGGATGAACATAAAACTGAATAAATAAGGCACCATATACCCATATCATTCGAAAATAATTTTTTTGATAAAAACTTGGGACCTGTTAAAGGTAACCAGTGTGAAGTACCTTACACTTTCTGCTAGGATTTGATGAACGCATTATAATAAAAATAATAAAATAATATATTATATATATATATATATATATATATATATATATATATATATATATATATATATATATATATATATATATTATATATATTATATATTATATATATATATATATATATATATATATAATATATATATATATATATATATAAAGCTAACCAAAACATTCAAGGAATCATGGGTTCTTCTAAATTCTTCACAAAATTTAACCACTTCCAAGCTTTGTGAAAGATCAAGAACATAAACATGAATATCCTATACAACAGAAAAAGAAAAAAAATCTATAAAAATGAAATTGATAGTTATATGAAATATAAAAGTATTGAACAAGAATGAAATTTCAAATGTCAAAACAAAAGAATTATTTTATAATTAAAACTTAAGACTTCTTTTACATCTTTTCCTTGCAATAGCTAGTGACAAATTTCAAATGTCTAATTATACCCTAATCTTTGAAATATATGAGAATATTCTCATCTCTAATACCCATCATATTTCTAACCTACCTTAAAAATATTTGTTAAATTTTAGTTTTATAAACAGCCAATCATTTAGGATTTAAAGTTCAATCTTTTCAGGATTTAAAGAACTTAAATAGCTGATTTACATAAAAATCAAGTCTAAAACATTTCACAGATTTCTCCAGAATGTGCAACAAATATACAGAAACACAGACCTTTAAACTCTTTCATTCAAGAAAAACATCTCTGGTATCTTGAATCTTATTACCTTGTTTGTCAGGAGGCTACACTTTTACTTGTTAGTCTATTAATTAAGCTATTTTCTTGATTGCAACAGATGACGTGATAAGGAGCAAATGGGAGAGAAAAGTGTAGTGAAGACTGACAGATATGCTGGAGGATTTGATTCATGCTGATGTTTACTTATTACCATGAAGTAGAAAAGACATTGGGAAGAAGCTGAAATATATGAAGAAGGATCAAAGAAAGTTGTGCTTAAGGTAATAAAAAAATGATTACAATAATGAAGGCAAAAGGGCAGAAATAGTCTCTTTGGGTGTGAGGGGAGAACTGCAGGGAAGGTGTAGAGTTCTACATCCTTTGAGAGTATAATAAACAACAGTGGAAGAGAATAGGGAAATATTCAATAAAGTTCATTTTTTTAAAAAGTTTGATGAGAGCATTTGGAGTGGAGTGAGTTGACTGCAAGTCAAATTTGTTGAGACTGTAATAGAAATAAGCAGCAGAGAATTGATAAAGGTTGGAAGGAGGAGGTGAAGGTGGGTGGGGCATGTTTTGAGGACAAAGCAGAGCGATCAGACGAAAGTTGCGTTGGATTAGAGTCCTTTGGGTAGAAGATGAATAGAGGAGGAGAAAGAGGACTATTAACTAGTCCTATATTTCCATGAATAATAGGAATTAAAAGCAAGTAAATAAGCCTACCATAGGTACTAAAGAACCTCTCAACTGAACCAGAACCAGCTTATAGCTATATAGATTACTAATCTAAGTGACAAATTCTGATTAAGACTATTTTTTTTTTTTTTTCAAATTTTTACATTCAATTTTATAACCATATAAAAAAAAAAAAAATATATGGGAGTGTGGAGTGGGTGTGGTGTATATAAGAAGATTTTATAATGTTTAAAAAATAAAATCATGAAGGAAGAAACTCAATAAGAATAATTAAAAGAAGTATTAGTGTAAAATAAAATGGAGAAAATCTTAAAATTAAGTCTATTATTAGTTAACTACTAAAGAAAAAGTATTTTATACAGGCAAAATAAAAATTTTACTCTTTATTTGATATTTTTCAGATGTGTGCAAAACATATTATCTGATGTTCAAAGCTAAATTAGAATTTTCTCCAATGCACATAAAGGAAAATACTTGAAAACTTCAAAATATAATTAGGATAAAGAAAAATTTTATATTTTCTTAGACCATGCCTAATTAGGCAATTGCATAAAGAAGGATTTAATGCTAACAGTTTAATATAAAAATTTGTATTTGCATAAAAATTAAAATGATTAACAAAATTTTTTTTTAAAAAGTACAAACGATAATATAGTATAACTGATACTCAGAAAGGTCCTTAGTAATAGTTTCTATCACAATTTTCCTGGTTTCAAATTCTTTTTATTCAATCTTGTGTAGCATGAGTAATGAACTCAACTGTATAACAGACTTAATATGGCTGGTATATAACTTCACTCATAACTAACATTTTTATTTAAAAGCATAAAACTATCCTATTTAACTGGATTCTGCCTTCCATATATCAAGTAATTAATTAAATAAGCTGCTGAATAATACTAATTCCCAATTTTTTCACCTCATTTAATTGTATAATCCCCTTTTATACAATGAGGAATATTACTATTTATTTTCAAACTTTAATTATTAGAAAACTAATCTTTGCTACTTTTTTTCCCCAATATTAAACATAATGATCAAGTGCATGGCTTTAAAATGATTATAGCCCAGCTAACACAATAAAGATCATGCTTAAAAGTTATTAATAATGTGTGCCACACCAAACTACACACAATATGAAAAATACAGAAATTTTTACAATAATAATAATAATAATAATAAACCTCATTTCTGTAGTTTTCATGATTGCTAACTTGGTTTCATTTCCTGCTGTTTCATTCCTACACACCATATGAATAGTACCACCTCGTTCAGCAATACTGGTTGTCACACATTTTCCAATACCACTATTGGCACCTGTTACCAAAAAAAAACCTGTAACTAGCAAACTAAAATTTGCATACTGTACATATATCAATCAAAATTATTAAACATTAACTAATATAATTATTCATTTTAGTTTACATTAAAACCAAAAATTAAATTCCAAAAATAATAAAGATCTATTATTATATTTTAATATAAAAAATTTAAACCTGTGATCATAAAGTGATAGCCAGTGCAATCAACCTTAAGGTCTTCTTCATCAAAATTTTTTGAAGCTTTTTCATATCCACTTCTGCAAAATATTACCTAATTAATATTTTGTATTTACATGTAATTTTAAACAAAAAATAATATAGTTAAAAATAATCTCTCTCTCAAACAATATTTCTATTGGTGTAACATGCTCTGGTTTATCAGATATTCAACCATTTCAAAAAACTCTGGCTCTGGTAGAAAACTTCTTTCTGGCTAAAGTGATTTTTCTTTACATAGCTGAACAATTTTTCCTTAAAAATGTGAATATTTTACTTTTATATAATTATAAATTTTAGAAATATTTTGCCCTAATTTCCTATAAACTATAAAAATAAAAAATAAAAATATATATATATATATATATATATAATATATATATATATATATATATATATAATATATATATATATATATATATATATATATATATAGGCTTAGGTGTAGATTGTTTCTGAGTTTTGATATTTTTTATATCGATATTTTATTTTAATCGATATCCTTAACATTTTTTACAGAAATTTTAGTTTGTTTCACAGAGATTGTGATAGGTAGCTGTATGTCGCGGCAACATTCTTGTATAGGTTAGGCCTCTTTTACGGCAACTTCGGTAGTTCAGGTTATGATAAGTCGAACTAAGTACGCTAGAAAAGTAAGTAATAATAATTGTGTGTATGTATGGTTTAATAGGGCCATAGGCCTGTATCTCGCAGCAACGTTCTTGTATAGGTTAGGCCTCTTTTATGGTAGCTTCGATATTTTCTAAAAATCGAAAATCAGAAACAATCTACACCTTTACCATATATATATATATATATATATATATATATATATATATATATATATATATATATATATATATATATATATATATATATATATATATATATATATATATATTTCGGTGAATCTTTTGCTGTCGCGCTGGACATATCGAAAGCCTTCGATAGAGTCTGGCACAAAGCTTTGATTTCTAAACTTCCCTCTTTCGGTATCTATCCTTCTCTCTGTGATCTTTTTACTAATTTCCTTTCCGGTTGTTCTATAGCAGCTGTTGTAGACGGCCACCGTTCTTCCTTTAAATCTATTAACAGTGGTGTTCCTCAGGGTTCTGTACTATCACCAACACTTTTTCTACTTTTCATTAATGACCTTCTCTCTATCACCTCATCTCCTATCCACTAATATGCTGATGACTCCACCCTTCATTATTCCTTCCATTTTGAAAAACGTCCCACCCAACAGCAGTTGATAGACTCGAGAAGGGTAGCCTTGGAGCAACTAACCTCTGATCTTTCACTTATTTCAAATTGGGGCAGAGAAAACATGGTTGTTTTCAATGCCTCAAAAACTCAGTTCCTCCATCTCTCCACTCGACACAAGCTTCCACACAACTATGATATCTTCTTCGAAAACACACAACTCAATGCCTTCATCTGTCCTTAATATTCTTGGTGTTTCTTTTTCTCGTGATCTTTCTTGGAAAGATCACATTACTTCTCTTTCTAAACAAGCTTCTAAGAGGTTGGGTGTTCTGAGGCGCCTTCAGAATTACTTCACGCCTCATTCCGCTGGGTTTTATCCAGCGGAGTGTCTCCGCCCCATCTGTTTGTATATTTTTTGTTCCTCCTCCCCAACTCATCCAGGCGGTGAGTGGGGTGTATGGATGATTTTTTTTGTAGTTAGAAATGTTTGTTTGTTTACTATAATGTTATTGTTTTTCAGATTAAAAGCAGAGATAATTTTGAAAGATAATTTTTTTTTGTTTATTATGATTTTCATAAATATGAGTTGCTAAAGCAACCTTTTTGAGGGGCAGGATGTCCCCAGAATAAGGAATCCAAAGGATCCTGTGAGTTTTTATTTTTTACATAGAAGTATGTAAGTATATTTTAAAATCTTTTCTTCTTCTAATCTTTTGAATGTTTGCAGGTCTTTTCTCTTTTGTTGCTTTGCTTATTTTTTGTGTATTTGAGGAAGAGGATGATGCTTGCAGATTTTAACACTACATAAACATTTTTTTTCTTTTAATTACTAACCTCAGTATGTTGGAATGACTTCGGCCTATGAATGAGTGAGAAAATGTGTTATGCATGACTAATTACTACACTTGCCACCCAGTTATCCATTACCGCTTGCTTCCGCTTACTGCATGCTTCGCCGGCCTAATCTAATGTCTGGGGAAAATCATAGCCTCTCATATTAGAACATTAAGGAAAAACAAAGAGGAAAGAACAATCCAAGGTATTATAATATATTTTGTTTAGTTATAGGTATGTGTGGAACCACCCAGATGTGCGAAGCATACTCCATACAGGGACGAACAACACCCTTATAGAGAGCAAGCAACTGGGGTGGCGTTGTCGCGGATTTTTTTTTTCTCCAGACAGAAAAAGTGGGGCGCTCCTGAAGGCAGAAGAATCTTTTACAACCACAAAAAAAAACTCCCTCTCTTAAACCAAATACCTAATGACTAAACAAAAATAAACAAAATGTATACTAACCCAATAAATGCTCTTCCTCTTGTTCTTCCTCTTTGTTTTTCCTTAATGTTCTAATATGAGAGGCTATGATTTTCCCCAGACATTAGATTAGGCCGGCGAAGCATGCAGTAAGCGGAAGCAAGCGGTAATGGACAACTGGGTGGCAAGTGTAGTAATTAGTCATGCATAACACATTTTCTCACTCATTCATAGGCCAAAGTCATTCCAACATATTGAGGTTAGTAATTAAAAGAAAAAAAATGTTTGTAGTGTTAAAATCGGCAAGCATCATCCTCTTCCTCAAATACACAAAAAATAAGCAAAGCAACAAAAGAGAAAAGACCTGCAAACATTCAAAAGATTAGAAGAAGAAAAGATTGTAAAATATACTTACATACTTCTATGTAAAAAATAAAAACTCACAGGATCCTTTGGATTCCTTATTCTGGGGACATCCTGCCCCTCAAAAAGGTTGCTTTAGCAACTCATATTTATGAAAATCATAATAAACAAAAAAAAATTATCTTTCAAAATTATCTCTGCTTTTAATCTGAAAAACAATAACATTATAGTAAACAAACAAACACTTCTAACTACAAAAAAAATCATCCATACACCCCACTCACCACCTGGATGAGTGGGGAGGAGGAACAAAAAATATACAAACAGATGGGGCGGAGACACTCCGCTGGATAAAACCCAGCGGAATGAGACACCACCACAGCGTGAAGTAATTCTGAAGGCGCCTCAGAACACCCAACCTCTTAGAAGCTTGTTTAGAAAGAGAAGTAATGTGATCTTTCCAAGAAAGATCACGAGAAAAAGAAACACCAAGAATATTAAGGACAGGTGAAGGCATGAGTTGTGTGTTTTCGAAGAAGATATCATAGTTGTGTGGAAGCTTGTGTCGAGTGGAGAGATGGAGGAACTGAGTTTTTGAGGCATTGAAAACAACCATGTTTTCTCTGCCCCAATTTGAAATAAGTGAAAGATCAGAGGTTAGTTGCTCCAAGGCTACCCTTCTCGAGTCTATCAACTGCTGTTGGGTGGGACGTTTTTCAAAATGGAAGGAATAATGAAGGGTGGAGTCATCAGCATATTAGTGGATAGGAGATGAGGTGATAGAGAGAAGGTCATTAATGAAGAGTAGAAAAAGTGTTGGTGATAGTACAGAACCCTGAGGAACACCACTGTTAATAGATTTAAAGGATGAACGGTGGCCGTCTACAACAGCTGCTATAGAACAACCGGAAAGGAAATTAGTAAAAAGATCACAGAGAGAAGGATAGATACCGAAAGAGGGAAGTTTAGAAATCAAAGCTTTGTGCCAGACTCTATCGAAGGCTTTCGATATGTCCAGCGCGACAGCAAAAGATTCACCGAAATATATATATATATATATATATATATATATATATATATATATATATATATATATATATATATATATATATATATATATATATATATATATATATATATATATATGGTAAAGGTGTAGATTGTTTCTGATTTTCGATTTTTAGAAAATATCGAAGCTACCATAAAAGAGGCCTAACCTATACAAGAACGTTGCTGCGAGATACAGGCCTATGGCCCTATTAAACCATACATACACACAATTATTATTACTTACTTTTCTAGCGAACTTAGTTCGACTTATCATAACCTGAACTACCGAAGTTGCCGTAAAAGAGGCCTAACCTATACAAGAATGTTGCCGCGACATACAGCTACCTATCACAATCTCCGTGAAACTTGAACTAAAATTTCTGTAAAAAATGTTAAGGATATCGATTAAAATAAAATATCGATATAAAAAATATCGAAACTCAGAAACAATCTACACCTAAGCCTATATATATATATATATATATATATATATATATATATATATATATATATATATATATATATATATATATATATATATATATATATATATATATTATTATTTTTTATTTTTATAGTTTATAGGAAATTAGGGCAAAATATTTCTAAAATTTATAATTATATAAAAGTAAAATATTCACATTTTTAAGGAAAAATTGTTCAGCTATGTAAAGAAAAATCACTTTAGCCAGAAAGAAGTTTTCTACCAGAGCCAGAGTTTTTTGAAATGGTTGAATATCTGATAAACCAGAGCATGTTACACCAATAGAAATATTGTTTGAGAGAGAGATTATTTTTAACTATATTATTTTTTGTTTAAAATTACATGTAAATACAAAATATTAATTAGGTAATATTTTGCAGAAGTGGATATGAAAAAGCTTCAAAAAATTTTGATGAAGAAGACCTTAAGGTTGATTGCACTGGCTATCACTTTATGATCACAGGTTTAAATTTTTTTATATTAAAATATAATAATAGATCTTTATTATTTTTGGAATTTATTTTTGGTTTTAATGTAAACTAAAATGAATAATTATATTAGTTAATGTTTAATAATTTTGATTGATATATGTACAGTATGCAAATTTTAGTTTGCTAGTTACAGGTTTTTTTTTTGGTAACAGGTGCCAATAGTGGTATTGGAAAATGTGTGACAACCAGTATTGCTGAACGAGGTGGTACTATTCATATGGTGTGTAGGAATGAAACAGCAGGAAATGAAACCAAGTTAGCAATCATGAAAACTACAGGAAATGAGGTTTATTATTATTATTATTATTATTATTATTATTATTGTAAAAATTTCTGTATTTTTCATATTGTGTGTAGTTTGGTGTGGCACACATTATTAATAACTTTTAAGCATGATCTTTATTGTGTTAGCTGGGCTATAATCATTTTGAAGCCATGCACTTGATCATTATGTTTAATATTGGGGAAAAAAAGTAGCAAAGATTAGTTTTCTAATAATTAAAGTTTGAAAATAAATAGTAATATTCCTCATTGTATAAAAGGGGATTATACAATTAAATGAGGTGAAAAAATTGGGAATTAGTATTATTCAGCAGCTTATTTAATTAATTACTTGATATATGGAAGGCAGAATCCAGTTAAATAGGATAGTTTTATGCTTTTAAATAAAAATGTTAGTTATGAGTGAAGTTATATACCAGCCATATTAAGTCTGTTATACAGTTGAGTTCATTACTCATGCTACACAAGATTGAATAAAAAGAATTTGAAACCAGGAAAATTGTGATAGAAACTATTACTAAGGACCTTTCTGAGTATCAGTTATACTATATTATCGTTTGTACTTTTTAAAAAAAAATTTTGTTAATCATTTTAATTTTTATGCAATACAAATTTTTATATTAAACTGTTAGCATTAAATCCTTCTTTATGCAATTGCCTAATTAGGCATGGTCTAAGAAAATATAAAATTTTTCTTTATCCTAATTATATATTTGAAGTTTTCAAGTATTTTCCTTTATGTGCATTGGAGAAAATTCTAATTTAGCTTTGAACATCAGATAATATGTTTTGCACACATCTGAAAAATATCAAATAAAGAGTAAAATTTTTATTTTGCCTGTATAAAATACTTTTTCTTTAGTAGTTAACTAATAATAGACTTAATTTT
Organism: Armadillidium nasatum; assembly: GCA_009176605.1. Classification (NCBI taxonomy): domain Eukaryota; kingdom Metazoa; phylum Arthropoda; class Malacostraca; order Isopoda; family Armadillidiidae; genus Armadillidium; species Armadillidium nasatum. Next base: position 74,480 of record SEYY01001804.1, on the reverse strand, counting down.
AAGATTTTCTCCATTTTATTTTACACTAATACTTCTTTTAATTATTCTTATTGAGTTTCTTCCTTCATGATTTTATTTTTTAAACATTATAAAATCTTCTTATATACACCACACCCACTCTCCCATATTTTTATTTTTTTATTTTTTTTATATGGTATGAAATTGAATGTAAAAATTTGAAAAAAAAAAAAAATAGTCATTAATCAGAATTTGTCACCTAGATTAGTAATCTATATAGCTATAAGCTGTTCTGATTCAGTTGAGAGGTTCTTTAGTACCTATGGTAGGCTTATTTACTTGCTTTTAATTCCTATTATTCATGGAAATATAGGACTAGTTAATAGTCCTCTTTCTCCTCCTCTATTCATCTTCTACCCAAAGGACTCTAATCCAACGCAACTTTCGTCTGATCGCTCTGCTTTATCCTCAAAACATGCCCCACCCACCTTCACCTCCTCCTTCCAACCTTTATCAATTCTCTGCTGCTTATTTCTATTACAGTCTCAACAAATTTGACTTGCAGTCAACTCACTCCACTCCAAATGCTCTCATCAAACTTTTTAAAAAAAATGAACTTTATTGAATATTTCCCTATTCTCTTCCACTGTTGTTTATTATACTCTCAAAGGATATAGAACTCTACACCTTCCCTGCAGTTCCCCCTCACACCCAAAGAGACTATTTCTGCCCTTTTGCCTTCATTATTGTAATCATTTTTTTATTACCTTAAGCACAACTTTCTTTGATCCTTCTTCATATATTTCAGCTTCTTCCCAATGTCTTTTCTACTTCATGGTAATAAGTAAACATCAGCATGAATCAAATCCTCCAGCATATCTGTCAGTCTTCACTACACTTTTCTCACCCATTTGCACCTTATCACGTCATCTGTTGCAATCAAGAAAATAGCTTAATTAATAGACTAACAAGTAAAAGTGTAGCCTCCTGACAAACAAGGTAATAAGATTCAAGATACCAGAGATGTTTTTCTTGAATGAAAGAGTTTAAAGGTCTGTGTTTCTGTATATTTGTTGCACATTCTGGAGAAATCTGTGAAATGTTTTAGACTTGATTTTTATGTAAATCAGCTATTTAAGTTCTTTAAATCCTGAAAAGATTGAACTTTAAATCCTAAATGATTGGCTGTTTATAAAACTAAAATTTAACAAATATTTTTAAGGTAGGTTAGAAATATGATGGGTATTAGAGATGAGAATATTCTCATATATTTCAAAGATTAGGGTATAATTAGACATTTGAAATTTGTCACTAGCTATTGCAAGGAAAAGATGTAAAAGAAGTCTTAAGTTTTAATTATAAAATAATTCTTTTGTTTTGACATTTGAAATTTCATTCTTGTTCAATACTTTTATATTTCATATAACTATCAATTTCATTTTTATAGATTTTTTTTCTTTTTCTGTTGTATAGGATATTCATGTTTATGTTCTTGATCTTTCACAAAGCTTGGAAGTGGTTAAATTTTGTGAAGAATTTAGAAGAACCCATGATTCCTTGAATGTTTTGGTTAGCTTTATATATATATATATATATATATATATATATATATATATATATATATATATATATATATATATATATATATATATATATATATATATATATATATATATATATATATATATAATTTATTAATATTATTTTTATTATAATGCGTTTCATCAAATCCTAGCAGAAAGTGTAAGGTACTTCACACTGGTTACCTTTAACAGGTCCCAAGTTTTTATCAAAAAAATTATTTTCGAATGATATGGGTATATGGTGCCTTATTTATTCAGTTTTATGTTCATCCAGTAAGATCGATTTCACATACTGGGTAAAAAATATTTTTGAAAATCAGTTTCAATAAACATGCCTTTAACCAATATGACTGCGGTTAACAATTAGTCATCCCATTTTGCAAGAAAACTTGTATTTCTAAGTAGAAGAGACTGTTTCTTGTTATGAACTGGTACTAAAGAATTTGTGCCCTATTGTTCACAGTATGCCCTAACTCATGACACCTATTCTTAATATCATTGATGTAAAGAACCTAACATTATTCGAACAACATAATGGCTTTAAATGAAAAAATACAATAAAGAAATTCTTTGTAAAAACAATGGAGAAAAGGCTAAAATTATTACATATCTTTTAGCATGTCATTGATATCATTTTGTGAGTTTATAATAATCTAATTATTATTATTATTTTTATTATTATTAGGTAAATAATGCTGGGTGTATGATCAACCAGAAGGAGCTCACTGAAGAAGGACTTGAGAAAAATTTTGCTACAAATACTCTTGGAATGCATCTTCTTACAACTGGATTGGTTCCTTTGCTTCAGAAGTGAGTAAATTTGAACTTATAAAAGGTCATTGTGATAAAATTCTAAGTACTATGCTACCATTGGTGAGAATACCCTTGAGACATTAATAAAATCTACCAGAGTTTGAGAAAACAAATTCTATACATTATATATATATATATATATATATATATATATATATATATATATATATATATATATATATATATATATATATATATATATATATATATATATATATATATATATATATATATATATATATATTCCCAAGTATTAAAAATAAAAGTAAAATAAAAAGTCTATAGAAAAGTTTGAAATTTATAAAAGTTTATAGAAAAAGTACCCATACTAATTCCCATTTGCATTGGCATTCTGCACATTAAGTTTTTAAAAATAGGGGTGGGGGTGGAGCCATGTTTGAGAACCTACAGAATTTGTAGTCCATAATTTTTAACAGAATTTAAATTTCATATTTAAAAAAAATAAAATAAAATAAAATTTGAAATATCCTGAGATGGTTTTGATGTAGCGAAAAGAAAATATTATTATGACGAATCTAGATTGTTTAGAGTGGTAAATGTACTCGGTTTTCTAATTACTTAGACTTTTAATCCAAAAGAATAGTACCAGAAAACATCAGTTCAGTGCAGTTAATGCCACTGACATTGAAAAAAAAGTATTAAGGTCAGTTATAAAAGAGAAAAATAATAATGTAGGATTATATAAAATTAAATGCCCTGATTGTAACAAGAGTTTTATTGGAGAAACTTTTTTACTTTAAAAGAAGAATCTATGAACATCTTACAAGTTGATGATCAAAATTCCACATTGGTGATTCGCAGAAAAAATAAAAATCATGTTATAATATTTCTCTGTTTGCTAAAAATAACGATTTTAGGAATTCAGCAGAATATTAATCCATTAATAAAACAACAAACATTATTAACAGTAAAGATGCAATATCACAAATAACATTTTGAAAAATAATTTTTTCTAAAATGTAAGCGGCGGAGTACGATACTTCCATTATATAGGTCATTGTTGTTTTTTTGTTTTTTGTTTCTTCTTGTCATTTTAGAACTTTGCTAGAATAAGGAAATTGGGTTCGAGTTTTGAAAGTTTGCAATTTCAGACATTACAAATTTTTATTCTGTTTTATTTTATCAACATTTGGGAATATTTTACTCCTTACATTTTTATATGCAGTGATTGCATTTTACTCTATATATATATATATATATATATATATATATATATATATATATATATATATATATATATATATATATATATATATATATATATATATATATATATATATATATATATATATATATATATATATATATATATATGATTGGACGATGAATCAACATTGAGAATTCGGAAGAATCAGCAATTTTCATGGAATTGGAATCAGAATTTTTCTTCAACTTTTCTGATTCTCACACTTCTGGTTATTTTAAAAAATAAAGCATTTTACAAAGTAAATGCCAAATAATTTAATTATAAGAAAGGTGTAGAATAGCCAGCATTCACTTAAATTAATGATTATATGCATTTTCTCTGAAAAATTTTTCAGAAAATTACAGATTTTGTATAATAAAAATAAAAAAAAAAATTTTTTTTTCGATTCATAATAGTGATTCAACAGCTTTACCTAGGTAAGATCCTAATGTAAAGTTTAAAAAAATGTAAGATATAAAATTATCAATATAATCTGTATTTATACATATTGTTATTTTATTGCTATGTATCAAACTTGTATCAATTAGCTACATTATTTCAAAATTATTATTTTGTTTATACTTTCAGTCAATATAGTTAAAAGATCAGATTCAGCAGTATGGGAGTACTTTAGAATGTTTCAGGTTAGGCTTGAAATAACTAAATGTAACATCTGGAGTCAGAAAATTAGAAGAGGGCCTCTGTGTGCTACGAATAAAAAAAAATTTCAACTAAATCTTATGGGGTATCTAAAATCAAAACACAAAGATGAACATATATATATATATATATATATATATATATATATATATATATATATATATATATATATATATATATATATATATATATATATATATATATATATATATATATATATATATATATATATATATATATATATATATATATATATATATATATATATATATATATATATATATATATATTTTTATATATTTTTTATTTTTTTAATTAATTTTTATTTTTTTATTGTTATTTTTATTATAAATGTATTTTAATAGATTTTATAAATTGAATAGTATTTGGAAACTTTTAAAAACTGGCAACTGTGGTTTTCGATTACTATTCAATTTATAAAATCTATTAAAATACATTTACAATAAAATAAACAATAAAATAAAACAATTCAGCTTTAATAAATCTAGAGATGAGCTCATCTCATATATATATATATATATATATATATATATATATATATATATATATATATATATAATGAATCAGAAGTAAAAATCCACGTGTTGTTACTGTCAGTTCAGGCGGAATGTTAGTTCAAAAACTAAAGAAGGACGATCTACAGTTTGAACAATTACTTCCTTTTGATGGTACAATGGCATATGCACAGAACAAGAGACAACAGGTAGATTATTTGCGTTTAAGAATACTCTGTTGTATATGTTGGGATAAGTTTTTTGTTTTGTGCAAATATTGAGACTGGCATATTATTTTATTGAAATTTACTTACAAACGATAATAATTTTTTAGTTCTATGACTAAAGTTTGAGCCTATGACTATTATGTATAAGTGACAAGCGTCCAGTGGGTCAAAACAGAAATCTGTTATATATATATATATATATATATATATAATATATATATATATATATTAATTTTAGGAAGGAATGGTACACTGTTTAACACACCTAGAATTTATGGATTTTAATACTAATTGCATTGTCAAAAGATAATTATTTGATGATATTTAGATTTCAACAAAACATTTTATAAAGTTTCTCCTAATTGCCAGATGAAGTTATCATAGCATGAAATAAAGAGAGTAATTTATAACTGAATAAAATATTGGCCGAATAGTAGAATACAAGTTGTAGTGATAAATGGTTTTAAATTATCATGGGAACTGATAAATGATGCTCTTCATGGTTTTGTGCTTGGCACATTTTTATTTTTCAGTTCTATTTAAATAAGTTGGATGAAGAAGTAAAAAGTAAGGTTTTTAAGTTTGATGATTGTACTAAAATGATTTCTTCTGATGTGAAACTTGAAGACTATATTAAATTTCAGTATAACTTGAAAAAAATTTCTTGAATTGACATATAAATGGCAAACGAATTTTAAGCAAAAAAATGTAAGAAATTTCACATTAGGAAATAAGTCTGCTGATAAAGAAAAGGATTTAACTGTGGTTGTTAGCAACATTGTTTGGAATTTAGAGAGAGCTTATAAAATTAAGAAATTATAAACCATAATAATACTTACAGGAATAAGGGAACATAGGAACATAGGAAAATCACCCACCTTGAGGGAAAAATGATCGTCTTATAACAGCTATGTTAGATCGTTGATTGAGCATTTTGCAGAAGTTTGGACCCTTTACCTAAGAAATACATTGAAAAGCTTGAGGAAGTACAATATGTAAATATATATAAATAGAATAAAATTGAAGGAGGGTGGACATGTTTTCTATGAAAAAGAGAATTCTTAATGTTGATATGATTAAATTATAATTTTTTTTTTCATCTCGCTCTATTCATCTATTCAGATGAATAAGTATTTAAGTTTTTCATAAAAGAAGAACTGGAGATCACAGTAAGTAACTCAAAGAGAAAGTATTTTCTAATTCATGAAATGTAAAATACTTCTCAGCAGCCAAGTAATTAATGTTTAGATTGATTAGCCTCTGATTCTAACTCCTATTCGTTTCCAATTTTCATCTTGTACTCCACCTAAGTTGAAACTTTCATCCCCACTCCCAAGCTGACTATATATATATATATATATATATATATATATATATATATATATATATATATATATATATATATATATATATATATATATATATATATATATATATATATATATATATATATATATATATATATATATATTATATATATATATATATATATATATATATATTGTTTTTTAATGTTAATTTTTGGAACGTTTCAGGTGAAACTTTTACTTAAAGCATATGTAAATGCTATTTGTTCTGTTCGAGATAATCCGTGCGCAAAAAAAAAAAAATAAAAAAAAAAAAAATAAATCTAATAAAAAAGCAATTAATAGAGGTACAGAAAAACGCTCAAAATCGACGTATTAGAATACGTCTAATGCCGATTTTTGCTCTTTTTCATTTAAATTGGATTAAAATTATTATTCACAAATTTTGTTTTGAGAATTCTGCCACTATTTCCGTAAACTAAAATATTCGACCATTTCCAATAGAGGAATAAAGTTTAATTCCCAGTTATTACTCAATAATTAGTCTTTTATAATTATTCAGAAAAAATATTCTTAGAGTAACAGCTTTTTAAAAAATAAACTTGCTCCTTCCCTAAAAAAAAAAAAAAAAAAAAAAAAAAAATAAAAAAAAAATATATATAATATATATATATATATATATATATATATATATATATATATATATATATATATATATATATATATATATATATATATATATATATATATATATATATATATATATATATATATATATATATATATATATATATATATATTAGTGATGGGAAGAAAAAAAATTTTCGATTCTGATTCCAGCAAAACTTTTGATTTTGATGCCGATTCTTTCACTACTGTGAAAGAATAAGAATATACTTTTTAAAAAACCTGTAATATAATTTAGTTTTTATATTAGACACGATCCCATAAAATGATGCTTATTGCAGTATATCACATACCTTAGTTTAAACACTTCCTTTCTATTTAGTTACATTTTATAAAAATATAATTATCATATATTTTAATATTATAAAGTACTATTGCAAATGAAATAGGAAAAAAATAATAAAACAGTTAAGACTAAAATTGTATTTTATTGAAAGAATGTAAAAGAGTAACATGTTTCCTTTTTTAAAATACTGAAAAGTTGATGTTTATGAATAACCATTAACCACAATACATCTTATAACTGAAAGCTAAATTTTGAAAATATTATATATTCTCCATGTACTCATAATGAAAATTAAATACCCTCAAATATAATATATATATATATATATATATATATATATATATATATATATATATATATATATATATATATATATATATATATATATATATATATATATATATATATATATATATATATATATATATATATATATATATATATATATATATATATATATATATATATATATATATTTACCAGAAAAATTATTGCATTTTTTTAATTGAGAAATAGAGTTTTTGGTGTTACAAAGAACAAGAACAGATTTTCCACGATTACAGGGTGAAATATAAATTTCACGATTTTCTGAAGCTTGAAAACAAAGGTAAATCCTGAAGGCAGCATCCCTACGAGAATAAGCAGAATTTGTAAAGTTTAGTAGAAGGAAAGATTATAAAATGTAGTCTCCATGCCACAGTGAATCAGCTGGGTAACGCGCTCTACACAAGCATAGGAACCCCTCCCACGGAAGCGATACTCAAACCACAGGAAATCAAAGAAGTACGTCCGTAAGTCCCACCAGCTTGGGCACCGAAATGTCACAAACGTTTCCTCGAAATACGCTGGAATCTTTCTTGCGGAAGATTTGACAAGATAGAATAGGATACAGAGATAAGAAAGCGAGCGAAACAACCCAGAGGAGAGTAGAATTTGACAGTATAAGGAGAAGAATTAGAATTTTTTTTAAAAGTTCTAGAATGTTGGGTTTATCTCCAAGACGATCAGGGATACTAGTAGGGAGCTACACCCGCTAATCAATGTCGGTTTGGGTAGAAAATTGAAAGGCACATTCACCGGCAATATCATGAAAACTAGAAGAAAGTCATTGGCAGCTGTGAACATTGAAATCACCTAATATGATAACTTCTGAGAAAGGAGAAGAATGTTCTCCGTTTTGGAGCTTAGATAGTCAAAGAAATTAGGATAGTAAGTAAATTAGGAGATGAATAAACAACAAATGAATTTAGACGTAGAATAGCAAGAGAGCTTTAGCCACAAGGGGAAAAAATTCTGAGGACTCCAGATTGGAGACACGTAAGTAAACGAAATCGTAGCTCACATATATGCAAAACAACCTCCTTTGGCTGAATATTTAAGATAAAGACAGTACGAGGAAACAGAAAATGGTTTGCTATCAGAACACTCAAGCACCTGAGTTTCTGTCAAGAATAAGAGGTGAAGTCTAAAAGAAGAGAGGTGGTGTTCAACAAAATTAAAAATGTAGTGAACACTGCGAATGTTGCAGAAATTAATGAAGAAAATAGACCCTACACTAGGGCAAGTCAAAAGTCTTGTTGGCACCAACCCTATATCACCTATCAATAGTTTTGTTTAGCAATATAGCTACAAAATAACTAGGTATTACAGATAGCAGAAAACCAAAATTTTATGATCATTGAATATTTCCAATCTTGTTTTAACCTTCATGAGTTCAGTAAAAAAAATTGGTATCAGTATCGGGTGGTTTAAAATTATTGGTATCGGTATTGGTTAAAATTTTCGTATCGCTTCGTTTCATATATATATATATATATATATATATATATATATATATATATATATATATATATATATATATATATATATATATATATATATATATATATATATATATATATATATATATATATATCAGGTTGTTTTGAATGAACAGTACGCAAAAAAGTATCCAGAAATACATTTCTCGTGTATGCATCCAGGATGGGCTGCAACTCCTGCTGTAAAGTCGTCTATGCCAGAATTTTACGAAAAGGTCTTTTATTATATATATATATATATATATATATATATATATATATATATATATATATATATATATATATATATATATATATATATATATATATATATATATATATATATATATATATTATAACTGTAAATTTCTTTTGTATTTTATAAACTTATTAAAAATAGTACTTATAATTGTTTGTTTAATTATAGATGAAAGACAGACTTAGAAGTCCTGAACAAGGAGCTGATACAGTCGTTTGGCTTGCAATAGGACAACCAATTTTAAAGATGAAGTCTGGCCTTTTTTTTCAAGGTAGTATATATATATATATATATATATATATATATATATATATATATAATATATATATATATATATATATTATATTATATAAAGAAATGAAATAAATCTTCATGAAGTAACAAAATAATGAAATGAACTAAGAACTGTGAAAACTAATTAAGAATGAATAATTAACAATTATTATCAGGAATAATGATAATGTTTTTATCAAAATATCAGAATGACAAATTGTCAAAATAATATTTAAAAGAACTAAGACTGCTAGGTAACTGGAATCTTAAATGATAGACAAAATTAGTACAAACACATAAACAAAAGATAGACATAATAATACATGGGATAAAAGAAAAGAAGTCAAAAACAATAATATAAACTAACATACTAAGTATAGATTTAAGGGCTGCTACTATGGTCTGAGATGAGTTGTACACTCAGAATGATGTCTGAAGGAATCAGGACTATAACAATATAAGAATGAACAAAGCGTTCCAAGGTGTAGAGAGTGTTACAAGTAATATGGAATGAAAGATCGGATTAAGTAACAAAATTTATTGACAAGCAAGGGCATAGTAGAAAGATTATTGTTGAGATCTGGTTTTAATTTATGAATATACAGTGATTCAAGGATACGGAGTGAGTTGGAATTGGATGAAGATAGAACAGAAAAATGGTTTTGAAGAATAGAGGAATGGCAGGAAAGTGAATGATTGCGTATAGCAGAAAAAGGAGGTGAAGATAGGGGAATAGAAGTACGTGATGATATACCCTTTTCGCAATGCGAGTACGTAAGAGCCGAGTGGTAGATCAATGTAGCCTCTAGAGCATAGAGGACAAGAATATTTGTAAACCACATAGGCTGACAGGGCGGAAGGTAGAGCTGATTTATACCGGAAAAAGGAGGAGATTTTGAATGGGGTGTTGTAACTAAATCTGAAGTCTAGATGAGGAAAGTGAGTAGATATGACGAGCGAGGTTACGTGTCATTATGGTATATGGATTCAAAAATGAAACTAAATATATAATGTTAGGTACTGATAATACAAGTTTGGATGATATTATCTTTGAGAGTTTATATAAAGAAACAGGTTGGTTGTTACTTAATCCGATCTTTCATTCCATATTACTTGCTAACACTCATTACACTTTAGAACGCTATTGTTCAAATTCTTATATTGTTATAGTCTGATTCCTTCAGACATCATTCTGAGTGTACAACTCATCTCAGACCATAGTAGCAGCCCTTAAATCTATACTTAGTATGTTAGTTTATATTATTGTTTTTGATATAAATTTTTTTTTTTTATTTTTTTTCTTTTTTTTTATCTATTATTTATTTTTTTTTTTTTTTTTTTATTATTTTTATTTTTATTGTTTTTTTTATTTTATTTATCTTATATAGTCTATATATTTTATATTTACATTATATATATATATTATTATTTTATTTTATAAAAATATTGCTTTTGTTTATGTTTTGTACGTACGTGTATTTTTTTTCATTTTGTCTATCATTAAGTTTTTAGTTATAGCAGTCAATTAAAGTTATCCGTTTAATATTATTTGTTGTGTACCTTTTTTTAATTTTGTATTCTGATATTTTATAAATAATTATATTATTCCTATTATATATAATTGTTAATTATTCTATAATTATACTTAACATATTCACTTAATTTTACATTCTAGGTTATTTATTAATGTGTTCTTGTGTTTTATATCATTTATTTTCTTTTTTTTTCTTTTTTTTTTTGTTGTTGTTTGAATTTATAAATCTGAAAAGGTCTTATTAAAAATTTGATATTTTTATATTTCATATATATATATATATATATATATATATATATATATATATATATATATATATATATATATATATATATATATATATATATATATATTGTAAACATATCAATTAGTTTTGACGTCTTCAACCACTCTGAAGACTTTTGTCTTCCAGCTAGTTTATAAGACGTTCAAGGTTTAATTAACAATGTCAGTAATAACCATAATTAACCACTGTGAGCTAAAATGTTCCTGTATAAGTGACTCATTGTATGCAAGATTAAAGTCTGCTATAAGATTCTGAGCGAGTTAACACACTTATATATATTATATATATATATATATATATATATATATATATATATATATATATATATATATATATATATATATATATATATATATATATATATATATATATATATATATATATATATATATATAAAGTGAAGTATCAGTATTGACAAAAAATGACCGATACCAGATATTTTTTGAAGTAACAATCCGTTCGACTTACATTTTTTTTGAATGTTCACTTTCTTTGACTGTAGAGTTTCGAATACCACGAAACATTGTTTTTCTTGATTTTCCAAATTTTCAATTAATTAATTACTAATTAACCGTAAATTACATTTTTTTTGCTTATATTCTATATCTCTGTAACTACAGATCCGATTTTGGTCAAATTAGGATAGTTAACTCTTTGTATAGCATAGATCAATTTGTTATACTTAAGTATTCATTTATTTAATTACTTAATTAAATTGCAATTTTGGATTAATATTACGTAATATTTCGCCACGTCGCTTCCTGATAATTTTGTTTCCAGAACATTGATATGTTGCTTTCCACTAAAAGTGATTTTTTGAAATGCGCAAAACTTGCTTTTCCATTTATTTTCAGGCCATTTCTTTCATACCATTTGGTTTGTTTACTTAAATAGTTTATTTTTAATTTAATCCATTAGTAACGTATCAAGATGGTAATCGAGGTACATATATATATATATATATATATATATATATATATATATATATATATATATATATATATATATATATATATATATATATATATATATATATATATATATATATATATATATATATATATATATTGTGGTGTTCCTCAGGGTTCTGTTCTATCTCCTACATTATTCTTAGTTTTCATCAACGACCTCCTTAACTGTACTTCTAACTCTGTTCATTCTTATGCCGACGACTCAGCTCTCCATTCTTATACTCATTTCAAATCTGCTCCTTCTTTTGCTTCTAGAGTTGCTTCTCGTCTTCAACTTCCGATTCCATTCTTGTCGATATGGATGGGATTTCCCGGTGGGGCTACCACAACCTTGTGAAGTTCAATTCTGAAAACTCAACTTCACATCTCTCTCTTAAAAACACCTCCCAACTTTCCTATCTCCTTCGAAGGCTCTCCTGTCTCACCTGTGAAGAACATAAATATTCTTGGTCTGAACATAAACACTTCGTCATAAACAATAAATTATCTTGGAAACATCATATCACAAAGGTTGCTAAGATAGCCTCTAAAAATCTGGGAGTTCTGTTCAGATTGCGTGAATTTTTTCCTTCTAAATAGTTACTCCAATTATATAAGAGTCTTATCCGTCCTTGTATGGAGTACTGTTCTTACATTTGGGGTGGTTCCGGTTCCACCCTTCTTTTGGATAAGGTTGAGTCTAAGGCTAAAAGACTAATAAACTGTCCCCTACTTTCAGACTCCCTTAACCCTCTTTCACTGCAAAGTGACATTGACCCACTCTCTCTTTTCTATATGTACTACAACAGCTGGTGCTCGAGGGAGTTAATCTTTCGCATTCCACCAACATTGCGTCGCCCTCGCAGTACAAGGGGTGTCTTGCTTGCACATGAACTTTGTGTGAGCATTGCAAACTCAAGACTTGCACGTTGTGGTACCTCCTTTTTCAAGCCACCTCTGTTGTGTGAAGCTCTATCTTCTGGTATCCCTGCTGCATTTAAAAAACCTCTCTATAAATCCTCTGTTTGTGCCCACCTGAAGGATCTACGTTAGGTTCGTTATTGGGTGGATTTTTTTTTTTTTTTTTTTTCTTTTCCTCCTCTAATTATGCCCCCTCTTTGAAAATGGTTCTGCCCGTGAGTGATGGTAATTATATATATATATATATATATATATATATATATATATATATATATATATATATATATATATATATATATATATATATATATATATATATATATATATATATATATATTAGGGATGGAGTGAAGTATCGGTATCGGTATCGGTATCGGCATATTTTCCGATATCGGTATCGGTATCGGCCTTTTCAGTATCGGTATCGGCAAAATTTTTGGATAAGAGTAAAGTATCGGTATCGGTAGTAGTATCGGCATATTTTCCGATACCGGTATCGGTATCTGGTAATTTTTAGGTATCGGTATCGGTAAAAAATTTTGGTATCGCTCCATCCCTAATATATATATATATATATATATATATATATATATATATATATATATATATATATATATATATATATATATATATATATATATATATATATATATATATATATATATATATATATATATATATATATATATATATTGCTTCCGTGGGAGTGGTCCCTTGGAGTGTGCCGAGCGCATTACTGAAGTGATTATCCCTAGCATGGAGGCATACATTCCATATTCTTTCCCTTTTACTAAGTTTAACGAACCTTGGTTTAACTCTGCTTGTTCTCGTACTATTCACCTCAAGATGCTGCCTTCAGGGATTAACGTCGTCTTCAACTCCAGAAACTCATTCAACTTCTATTTCATCCCGGAATCGTGCAAAATCTATCCTCCGCAACACCAAAAACTCTTTTCTTCTTTGAAAATGCAATAATCTTTCTGGTTCCTCTTCATGCCTTTCTGGGATTTTGCACAAAAAAAATGTTAACTCTAACTTTGCTTCTTTCTCTTTCCCTCCTATAGTATCTTCCAACGGCACAACTGCCGTTTTGCCTTCTTCCGAAGCTGAACTCTTATCTCAAACTTTTGCCTCTAATTCAGCCTTAGACGATTCCGGAGCTATTCCTCCCCCTTCAATCCTTCCAACTCGTTTATGCCTACAATTGTAGTTTATACGAAAGATATCATTTCTGCTCTCTCTGATCATAACATTTAAGAAGACCTACGGTCTTGATGGTATCCCTCTTGTGGTTATCGAAACTTGTGTTTCTGAGTTGTATCCTGCCTTGGTAAACTATTTCGTCTTTGTCTTTTTACTTAAACCTTCCCTTCTTGCTGTAAACGTGCTCTCATTCAGGCTGTGCTGAAGGGGAATCCCTCTTAACCCTCCAACTACCGTCCCATTTCTTTAAAATCCATTATTTCTAAAGTTTTCGAATCTATCCCTAACAGGAATATTTGGAAACATCTCAATTATTCTAATCTTATCTATGTTCGCCAGTATGGTTTTCGTAAGAAACGCGCTACTGAAGATCTTCTTTCCCTTCTCTCTGACTCTTGGTCTTCCGTCTTCCGCTCTACGTTATTTCGGTGAATCAGTTGCTATCGCGTTGGACATTTCGAAAGCCTTCTATAGGGTCTGGCACAAAGTTTTGATTTCTAAACTTCCCTATTTCGGAATCTATCTTTCTCTGTGGTTTTCTCTCTGATTTTCTTTCCGGTCGTTCTATAGTTTCTGTTTAAAGGGCCACTGTTCATCCTTTAAATCTATTAATCGTGGTGTTCCTCAGTATTCTGTCCTGTCCCCAACACATTTTGCGCTTTTCATTTGAGATCTCTATTACTTCATTACCTATCTTCTCCTATGCTAATGACTCCACCATTCATTTCTGCTTTCAGCTTGAAAGGCGACCCTCTCAGCAACAGTTAATTGACGCTAGAATGGTGGCCTTGGTGCATCTGACCTTTGATCTTTCTCACATTTTAAATTGAGGCAGAGAAAACATAGTTGTTTTCAATGCCTCAAAATCTCAGTTCCTCCATATCTCTACTCGACACAATCTTCTACACAACTATAACATCTTCGAAAACACAACTCAAGCCTTCATCTGTTCTTAATATTCTGGGTGTTTTTCTCTCGTGATTTTTCTTGGAAGGATCACATAACTTCTCTTTCTAAACAATCTTCTAAGAGGTTGGGTCTGTTGTGTCTTTGTGGTTTTTGTACGCCAATTTAGTTACTTTCTCTTTATAGGGATGTTGTTCTCCCCTGTATGAAGTACGCCTCACACATTTGAGGTGGTTCCACTCACGCAGCTCTCCTTGATATAGTAGTCTATGGCATTTCGTGTTAACAACTCTTCCGCTCTCACTAATTCTCTTCAATCTCCTTCTGCCTGTCGAATTGTTGTTTCATTCACTCTATAATATCGCTAGTACAATGGACGCTGCTTTTCTGAACTCTCCCATTGCATTTCTTCATTGAGAAGGGCTCGTGCAACACGCCTTTCTACACAGTCTTATCCTTTCTCTGTCTCAGACTTAACCGCTATGCCTAATCTTATATGTACTCTACTGCTAAAGACTGGAACACACTCCCTTTGTATGTTTTCTCAACTTCTTTTGACTTACACATTTTCAAAAACCATTTAATATCGGCGTTTAATTCTGGTCTTTACCCACCAGAGGAGACATTATATATATATATATATATATATATATATATATATATATATATATATATATATATATATATATATATATATATATATATATATATATATATATATATATATATATATATATATATATATATATATTTATATTATATGGAATAAAGGTTTATAATATTTAATTTTTTTAATTAAATGTAAATATTAATAAATCGATATGAAGACCGATATATTGCTTAAAATAAGCAATATATCGATTTAGTATCAATGTTTTTTCAAGCGATTTTTTTTTTTAGCATTTTTTTCGATTCGAAAACGAACCAGTAACAAGATACCAAGCTAGTACATTTGTTGTGAAATTATTGTAAAAAAATTCTTATATAAAATAAAATAGTAAGGAAAGCTTTTGTTTAAAACCAAACTATACCATATTTTATTGATTTTATTAAATAGAAAACTGATATACAAGCAAGGTAAGAGGAATATAAAATTTTTAATAGACGTTATTTGGTGTAGGCCGGCACACAAAGCCTAAGCTAAAATAAAGAACATAAGGTAGAACAAAGCTAGCCTGCAGCTTTGTTCTACCTTATGTTCTTTATTTTAGCTTAGGCTTTGTGTGCCGGCCTACACCAAATAACGTCTATTAAAAATTTTATATTCCTCTTACCTTGCTTGTATATCAGTTTTCTATTTAATAAAATCAATAAAATATGGTATAGTTACTTTTAAACAAAAGCTTTTCCTTACTATTTTATTTTATATAAGAATTTTTTTACAATAATTTCACAACAAATGTACTAGCTTGGTATCTATATATCGGTCTCCATATCGATTTATTAATATTTACATTTAATTAAAAAAATTAAATATCAATACAACCTTTATTCCAATATATATATATATATATATATATATATATATATATATATATATATATATATATATATATATATATATATATATATATATATATATATATATATATATATATATATATATATATATATATATATATGAGCCAAAATAGAGAAGTTAAGTGAGGTGATAAGGATTTTGCTGAAAAGCTAAAAGAGGCGGGAATGTGGAAAAGATAGACCTGTTAATAGTTAGTAGGGAGAGGAGCTTGTGCTGAAGGTGGATGGCGAGGTGAGGGTGGTAGAGAGATGCGAGTATTTGGGGGGTGGGGTATTCACAAGGGAATGAGGAATAGGAGTAAAAAAATTAATTTTTGAAAGTACTCTGACCCTAGCTTTGTTATATGTGTCGGAGACGTAGAGTACGACAACAAGAGAGGAGAGCAGAATTCAAGCAGCAGAGATGAGGGTGCTGCGGTTGATGGTGGGAAGGACCAGGATGGAGAGGATAAGAAGCAAAGAATTAGAGAAAGTATAAGTATTGGACCAATTATTCAAAAGATAGATACAGCAAGACTGAGATGGTTGGGACACGTGTGGAGGATACTGGAGGTATGAGCGTCTAGAGGAAGGTAAGTGTGGACGCCAAGAGGAAGAAGACTGAGAGGGAGACCCAGGAATAGATGGATGGAATCAGTTTGGAATTCGCCGAGGTGACATTAGCTGCCTATAGTGGAACAATTGGTGAAAAATTAAAATATCTACGACAAATCTAGATTGAGACGAGTGCTGGCCCCGTAGACAGGTCCCTAGAGTCTTACTAGGATATATATATATATATATATATATATATATATATATATATATATATATATATATATATATATATATATATATATATATATATATATATATATATATAATTTCTTTAAAGTTCAGAATTGGTATCATTATCGGAGAAGTTGAGTCTTGGTATTGGTAAAAAATTTGGGATCGCTCTATATATAAGGAATAAGTTTCCATCCAAAAATGCTTCTCGGTCTACTCATTTAAAAAATGCCTAAAGTCCTACATATTTTTCCGCTCTCCTCTGAAGTTCTTATATTTTTTTATTATAAATATTCAGTTTTTTAGTTTTCTTTGAGTATTTTTTTAACGTTTATTTAATATTTATGGTTTGCATTGGAGTCACTGAATTCGTTACTTTGACAAAATCGTAGATTTTCTGTAATTTATTTATACACCAAAATCAGTACTTCCATTTACCACTATAACATAACCATGCCTGTATCTGCAGTAGCATCCACTTACACACACACATAAGTCATTTTTTAGATATTTTCTCTCAGAAAAAGTAAATAATCATAATTTGAATTATACGCTCCTGATGGGTATAATATTCCCAAAACAAGCCAAAACTTGGAATTGCTAACAAAACAGTTTGTGTATCTCTATAATCCTTAGTTTGTATAACTAAATTTCTTTTCCGACTATAGAACTGCTGTCGATAGCGGATGTCCCAATTAAGATAGGCTCCGTGGCAAAATACATACACACAATTCACTTTCGCCATTTCCAAACGTAAACTATTTAATTAACAATTTATTATGTGACATCAAGTTCTAGAAAGCATAATTACAAAAATATGCTGGTATATCATATAATTGATTCTTTGATATTTTTTTTTTTTTTAGATCGAAGACCTGTTTCAACGCACTTACCCCTAGCTTGTACTAAAGTTTCTGCTGAAGAAGAAGAAAGGTTTGTGGAGGAACTTGATAAAATCGCACAAAACTTGCGTGTGGAAAGAATCGTATTTTAAGGATAAGCATTTTGTAATAAAAATTAAAATTATTAACAATGCAAAATATTTTTATTGCTCCAATTACAATTTATAATGTGCAAAAATTTTGACTTTATAAAAATTTTTATATATAAAATATTGTAATTAAATTAACAAATATTTATAATTCCCCAACCTGCTCATCTTACTATACGTAAGCTAAATAAATGGAGGAGTTTATAAATTTTGTATGTTTAACATTGTATACATTATGAAGCGTCACCGATGGAAGGCATAGCACGATATTGGTTGTGTGGCAGAATTATCAATTGTAATGTTTTAAACTATAATGGTATCTTATTATTATTGCTGTACGAGTGTCAAGTAATAATTCCCACAATGTTTTCAATCAATGATGTGGGCGGGGTCGTTGATTTTTTTTAAATGGACCGATTCTTGAAATAGTCTTCCTTCCTTTTGGTGGATCGCCGGAATTAATGTTTGTTAGTAGCGAGGTCCAAGATGTTAAACAATAAGGAATAAGAGTGCGTTGAAAACACATTGATCTATCGAAGGCGGTCTCATTCCCAACCCTCAGTTTGTGGTGCAAAAGTTATAAAGGAAAAAAAATTACATAATCATTATAATACATGACTACAATTACCAATTCTCAATATGACAAACGTGCAATTTCATCATACGAATACTGAGCAAATCATCTTAAAGGCAAAATCCGAAATGAGGGCCACAGACTCTTAACCCTTGTAGTGGAGCAGTATACATACTGGTATTCAAATTTATGTAAAAAGATCTCGTTTATTAATGTTTATACTCTACAAATATAAAGATTATGGAGGCTATATAATCTGTAAAACTAGTTGATTGAATAAAATGAACGTATAATTTTAATCTTTAAAAATGAACAATGAATCCAGGTATTTGGTCAACTTCTGAGGATTCCCTGGAATATACTCTACAATATTCCTACTGTTAAATTCCTCCAAAGTAGTCAAGAGAGTATTGGTGTAACACCACTTTGCGTACCCTTCTTCTGCTAATGCATCAGCAAGCTCTGTCTGGTGGTTGTGCATTAATGAATGGTTAATAACGATAATCAAGTTTTTCTTAGCTTCTAAAGCCTCTATGCAAGAGCCAGCTCCGCCGTGACTTATGATAAGATCAGCTTCCCTAAAATCCTTTTCTAAAGAATTCTTGTATCTAAACACACTGACTGAGACTCCCTCGAATACTCCTTCGTTTGGCACATACGATCCTCTTCCTATCTGTACTGTTAGAAATCTATATCCTTTGTTGTGTAAAGTTTTTAAAATATCTTTATTGGTAACCTCTTTTACTAAATCATCAAACTGCGTGGATCCAACTGTCACAAAAGTTTTTTTGATCATTGTTTATCATTAAAAAAAAAAAAAAACACTTTTTAATTCACCTGGTAAAAATAGAAAATTTCACCTGATTAAAACAAAATTAATAATAATTTATTACTAATTATTGTTCTATGATTAAATAAAAAATTTCTTACCACTTAAAATCACGAAACGATGATATTCTACACGCATTTAGATGAATATACAATCTTGATGAAAAATTAGGAATTTACACTGCTATGTATAATAAATACTCTTAAGATAAGGAAAATCAAGAAAACAAAATATGGAAAGAGCACATCATATAAAACTTTTACAAACTTGGATTACCTTGAACCCAATGATTAACTGAAATTACAGCTGTCTTTATATATTATCCAAGTTTCATACTGTCGAAATAAAATCGAGTTTCATTTTAAACTTATTTCGACTGCAGGAGAAAATGCCAGCTCATTATTAGAACTGAAAACCTCACCTCATACTCAGGCCAAAGAAATATTTAACATCAATGTTCACTGCATTAATTAAAATAAAAAAAATAAGTCTATATATTATAAACAAAGAATTTAAGAAAACAACCTCACATTCCATGTCTTTTAATATATATATATATATATATATATAATATATATATATATATATATATATATATATATATATATATATATATATATATATATATATATATATATATATATATATATATATATATATATATATATATATCCTTTTATTATTATTCATAAGCATAACGACACATTTACAGAAATTTTTAGTGTCATGGTATCAAAATATCTTCTTTAAAAAAATTAACTAATAAATAATTTCATCTTTGGTACAAAAAGTGACCTTACTGACCTTCAACATATTGACCTTAAACTAATATGTTTGAATATAAATATTCTAGGCAAATTATTCTTTATAAAGTTAATCTTGTGGTTTGTGTATTTATTCCATTTTTTTTCTTTTACAGCGAAGTTGAAACATTAATCATTACTACTGAATGATTTGCAAACTAGTTAAAACTTTTAAGTTTTATATACGGTAATTTAAAAACAATTATAAATTGACTTTGGGTTAATAATCTGTTAGTATTACTATCAACCTAATAAAAACAACAACAAAAAACAAAAAAACTTAAATATTAATTAGGAATTCAGAACATTCCAAATAATCTACAAATAAATCATAAAATATTGAAAATCATTTTTAATATCTATGACTAGAATCTTGACTATATATATATATATATATATATATATATATATATATATATATATATATATATATATATATATATATATATATATATATATATATATATATATATATATATATATATATATATATATATATATATATATATATATATATATATATATTATATATATTATTTTTTTTTTTTTTTTATAAATTTTTTTTTTTTAAATCACGTCAGTCTTCACATTTTAAAGTTCACAATATCATGAGAACTTTAAAAAGTGAAAATAAAATTAAACTTAAAAACGCTTTATTAGGCTGGGGTCAAAAATTAATGAACGTCCAATGATATTTTTCACTAAATTACAGATATCGGCACCACTGTTTTAGCTTTGCACTCTAGATTTAGATATTTATTGTAAAAGGCTGCTGAGTTATCTAAAATTTATAAATTTCAATAATGTTGCTTTTTAATTTATTTATTTATTTTTTTGCAAAGCTATTTTATAAGACCGTGACGGAACAACTCATCCTAATGACAAATTTAATTTAATTTAAAATAAAAAACAAACTAAATAAAAGCTATTTTTATATCTATAAATATGAATTTTTTTAAAAAGGTTTATTGCTGTTAACTTGTCCAATAGAATTATGTATTTAATGACTTTTACTGTAACGGCGAACAAAAACAGGAACCAGAGATAATGAAAAGCTTTAGAATTGAAATGCGTCAGCAATCTACCACAAAATAACTTTTTATTCAAATAATAACTTGTTTAATAATTGATTCAATCGAACCAATTCACTATCATTTAATATCCTACATCATCTAACTTCTAACTATCTATTTTTTCTCTTCTAATTATAGAAATTAATGTTTTATTTTTCTTCAAAATTTAAATGCTGAGAGTTCAGACGCTAAAACTAAATGTCTTTTTACATATTTATCTTAATAATATAATAAATATCAAATAACAACACAGAAACATAAAACACTTTTAACAATAAATTAAATAATATAATGTCGCTTACTCGATATATATATATATATATATATATATATATATATATATATATATATATATATCTATATATATATATATATATATATATATATATATATATATATATATATATATATATATATATATATATATATATATATATATATATATATATATATATATATATATATATATATATATATATATATATATATATATATATATATATATATATATATATATTATATATATATATATATATATATATATATATATATTATAATAGTATATATATATATATATATATATATATATATATATATATATATATATATTAATATATATATATATTATATATATATATATATATATATAAATATATATATATATATATATATATATGAATATATATATATAATATATAATATATATAATATATCGAATATGAATGCAGAGAATAGAAAATATATATATATGAAGAAATAATATTATAGAAAGAATATACGACCATATATAGCTCACAACAAAGAAAAAATGCATATATAATTGTTATGGAACAATATATATGAATATTTTTCGTTTCAAATATACACAATTGTAAATTGCTAATCGCAGGTAGATGGAATTGGGGTAACTGCTCTCTCATCTTTTTAACTGATACAGAAATAACTTATTTGGCTTTCAATACGATTTTCCACACAATCAAACCTTATCACATATACCTTTCTTATATATTAACTTTAATTATTCAAGATTCTCTGATTGGAAAGGTATTCTGAAGCATCTTCAGAACTTCACAACATCTCAGTTGCCTTTTCTTTATGAAAGTCATTCGCCCGTTCATTTTCTCTACTGGCAAAATCTGGAAGAATCTTCCTTCTATATTTTCCTACTTTGAATTACACTTGGAAACGATGTGCATCGGGAAATAGTCTATAATTTGAGACAATCTGGTTTTCCACAATAAAAAGACCAACGTAAAAATAAGATTGAGAAGTATAAGAGTTTGTGTGTTAATTTGATTTCCAAGGTTTTAGTAGATGTGATAAATGCTCGTCATTGCTGAAAATCGAAGGCGAGTTAACTAGATATATCAGTAGGGATAAAAGAAATCCACTAAAGGTGGTGAGCATTGGAATCAACAAAATCGAGATCTCTATAGAGATTATCTGAAGCAGATTGTAAAAGGAATTTAAACTGTTGGTACAATGCCAATACATACAAAATTACACAGAGGAATTTAGTTGTATATTGGCAATTTAAGATGAGGAACACACGAGAGAGAGAAAGAGAGAAAAAAAAAATCTGTGATCACATTTATACAGAATCACGTTTTTTTTATGAGAATCGAAGCTAGTGAACATAGAAGGGAACTAAGAAGTGTTTGTATTGGAGAATGTTTATTTTGGAATACTACAACGCCTGACTCTTGGTTAATACAATGTCAAATTTAGTAATGGAGAGGTGGTTCCCAACAGAGTGGAAAAACAGAAGCTGGTCAATGTTAAGGCAGAAATGCATCTGAAATTTCTGAACATGCTGGCAAATAGGTAATGAATTCTACCCACCTACAAGGAACTGTATATTTTAAAGTGATGGAAGGAGAAAAGTGTACTTTGGATGGAACACCGAGAAACCTTTATTTAAATATGTTTTTCTCATTCATGAAAAAAATATGGATATATGAGTTACATGTTGTGCATGTAACGAGTTTAGGAAAGGAAACCCTCTAAACAAGATGAGAGACTCCTGCATTTTAAGTTAAAGTAACACTGGTGATTCTACCTATTTCAATGACACAAAAAATTTTTAAGGAGATAGGAGTGCAAAGGTTGCTCTGAAACTAACTCCGGCACCAGAAAAAAAATAACAACAACAGTCTTTATATATACGGTATATATATATATATATATAATATATATATATATATATATATATATATATATATATATATATATATATATATATATATATATATATATATATATATATATATATATATATATATATATATATATATATATATATATATAAAATTAAAATATTGGACGGGTAAAGAATAGCACACTTTTAGGTTAGATTATAAAAGTTCTTCTGAGGATGTAACTGACCATGGCTTCTGAATATTAATTGGTGCTAACTGGTGGGCAATAATAGCAGATTTCTTTTCAATTTCTCCTTCCCATACCAATGTCTCCCTGTTACTAAAACAATTAACACTCTCTGTGCAATCGACCCTAACTACTAAATTTTCATTTGATTTGTTCTGAATAACTAAACTTGCTCTATCCTCTTTTACAAGTTCATATTTTATCAAATCATTTCTATTGCATATTGGAACTGGTTTAGATTCCTCCATTACAGAGCGGATTACTGCTTTATCTAACAAAAGTCCTCCACTTTTTAGTCCTGATACAAGAAGCACTGGCTTACATACTTGACTATAAATGGAAACAGAAAAAGGTGAACACTTATCTTGATGTCCAAATCTATTATATCCAACAGTTTCCAGAGAAAGCCAAATATCTTCCACATCTCCTCCATTATCTTCTGCCTCTAGTTGATGTAGTGACAAAAATGCATTCAAAGTTACTTCACCATCTTTCACTTCAAAATTTTTCAAAACTACTTCCCACTCATCATCTTGAACAGTCTCACCTGATGTTCTCCAGTTATATAGATTAAATTCTTGTCTGTTTAGCAAATTATTTCCATCCAAATCCATCTGATAAAAAACATCCTCCAAAAGCCGAATACATTCTTCTGTTAGTTTGATTTTCTCACTGTTTTCCAATATTTCTAAGGTCTTACTTTCATCTTTTGCCTTTTTTTTTATGCATCCAGTTGTATAAGGTATGATGAGGTATTTACCTTCTTTTAAAGTATCTACCCAATAATTTGATCCATCACTGTTTTTCATATTTGTATACCCTACGTAACTTTTGTTTCCATCTGATGATTCTCTGAATATGAATCCTAATATATCGACTGATAATACAGTTGAAGAAAATTTCAAAGGCATTATTTTGATAACTGTAGGACCCATACATGATAATTCTAAACAATAATGATGAACGATTATAACATCTTCATCAATAAACAATGATCCCTTCAAAGACACTGAAAACCAATCTTTGGTATCCACATTATCACTAACTTTTAATGTGGATTCAGAATCTTTTTTCGTAAATGTTCTTCTCTTTGTTCTTTGATCAAGCAATTTTTCCTCTAAGTTTTTCATTGATAATATTTTCATCTGTTTCACAGTTTCGCCAATCAATTTACACATACTATTTATATTAATAACACCATTTTTTCCACCTAGTTCAGAAATTAATGCATCAATATCAAATTCACTTATGTTACTCTCTCTCTTTAGCATATTTGGTAAACTTTTTAAATCATTTACTGAAACTGAGTCTCCATTAATAATAAAAACATCAGATATGTATTTTTTAATGTCATTCTCATCTATTGTTTTAAAGTCTTTACAAATTTCGCAAAAATGAGTAAAAGATATGCCACTATAAGCACTTTCAACCCACACACTTTCCAAGAAGTCTGTTGTAGGATTAAAGCCTGCATAATGCATAACATGTTTCAGTTCAGAAACTGTTAATAGATCATCTGCTGAAGAATCTTTTAAACATAAGTAGGCAGCTAAAAGTTCTCTTTGCTTTTCTGAATTATCCATCCCATTTATTTATGCTGAATCACTATAATAATCCTAAAATAAAAAAGATATATATATATATATATATATATATATATATATATATATATATATATATATATATATATATATATATATATATATATATATATATATATATATATATATATATATATATATATATATATATATAAGGAAAAGTATAGATGAGAGTGGTAATAAAAAATTTGCCTATGTTATGAAATACAGATTTTTAAGTGTTGATAATGTATCTGATAATGTCAGGAAATTTTTAAGGACCTGTAATGTTATTCATTTGTGTCTTTTATACTTGTTTTCACAACAATATAAATGTATTAAGTATTTTTAAAAAAAACACTAGAAAGAAAAAAAAAAAAAAAAAAAAAAAAAAAAAAAATATATATATATATATATATATATATATATATATATATATATATATATATATATATATATATATATATATATATATATATATATATATATATATATATATATATATATATATATATATATATATATATATATATATATATTTTTTTTTTTTTTTTTTTTTTTTTTTTTTTTTTTTTTTTTTTTTTTTTTTTTTTTTTTTCACTTAAATCTCTTACTGTTTTCTTACAATGTTAAACTTTTTCCTCCTATGGGTTCATCCGATCACCTCCTTATCTCTATTTCTTGTTCTATTTCTTCAAGTCTTCTGCATGAGAATGGACCATGCATTCACATTGAGATGCTTCTGGCAGTGCTGCTAACTTCTCTGATTACTCATGGAATGATTAGTTTCCATGGGAGGGGTCCCTCGGAATGTGCAGAGTGCATAACAGAGGTGATACTCTCTGGCATGGAGATGCTGCCTTCTGGGATTACCATCATCTTCAAACTTCACAAACTCATGCAACTTAATATTTCACTCCAGAAGTGTGCAAAATCTTTTCTCACAAGACCAAATACTCTTTTCTCTGTCATAAATGCAATAATTTTTCTAGTTCTTCCTAACACAATTTCTAGCCCTTTGCAAAAAATGTCAACTCTAACCTTGCTTCTTCCTCTTTCCCTCCTCTAGTATCTCCTGATGGTACAACTGCTGTTTTGACTTCCTCTAAAGCTGAACCCTTCTCTCAAAATTTTGCCTCCAATTCAACCTTAGACAATTCTGGACCTGTTCCTATTCCTTTAACCCCCTCTAACTCATTAATGCTTAAAATTGTAATTTCTTCCAAAGATGTCCTTTTTGCTCTCTCTCAACTTAAAACTAAAAAGGTGTATGATCATGATAGTATCCCTCCTGTGGTTCTCAAAACTTATGCTTTTGAGTTTGCACTCTACCTTGGTAAACTATTTTCTCTTTCTACTTCAACCTTTAATTCTTAATGGAAATGTGCACTCATTCAACCTGTGTTGAAAAAGGGGGACACCCTCTCAACCCTCTAACTACCATCCCATTTATTTCTAAAGTTTTCGAATCTATCCTTAACAGGAAGATTAGGAATCATCTCAATTCTTCAAATCTTATCTTTGATCGCTAGTATGATTTTCTTGAAAAACACTGTAAAGGTGTTCTACTTACCCTCCTCTTTGACTCTTCATCCTCCACATTTTGGCATTTCTAAGAATCACACTGAACATATCAAAAGCTTTCCATAGAATCTGGCACAAAGCTTTTATTTTGAAACTTCCCTCCTTCAGAATTCTTTAGCAGACGTTTTAGACTGCCACTGCTCATCCTTTAAATCTATTAATAGTGGTGTTCCTCAAAAATCTGTCTTATCTAAGGACTGACTGGGCCTCAGGCCAACCCTTAGTTCTTCTATTTTTCTACTTGACACAACCTTCCACACAACTATGACTTCTATTTCAAAAACACTCAAACCTTAATCTCTCCTTAATATCCTTGGTGCTACTTTTCTCATGATCTTTCTTGCTTTTCTTTCTAAACAAGCTTCTAAGAGGTTAGGTGTTCTGAAGCTCCTTCAGAATTTCTTCACACCTCCCCTCTTTAAAGGGGCATTGTTTGCTCTGTATGAAGTATGCTAGGAACCTGCTGGGGCTGGGGCTGGGGTTACCTAAAATTTGTAAAGAGGTCAAAAGCACTGAAATTTTAGGTTAAGAAAATTGGATATAATTTTAACTGAAATTTATTTAATTATAAGGAAGGGGTAGAATAGCCAACATTCACCTAAATTAATGATTATATATATGTATTTTCTCTGAAAATTTTTCAGAAAATTATAGATTTTATATAAAAGTTTAAAAAACTACAAAAAATTGAAATTATTTTTTTATAATTCAACAGATTTTCCTAAGGTAAAGTTTAAAAAAAGTGTAAGATTCAAATGATCAAAATAACCTGTATTTATACAAATCATTATTTTATTGCTGTGTATCTAACTTGTATCACTTAGCTACATTATTTCAAAATTTTTATTTTTATACTTTCAGTTACTATGACAAAAAGATCAGCATCAACAGTATGGGAGTACTTTACAATGTTTCAGGATAGGCTTGAAATAGCTAAATGCAATATCTGCAGTCAGGAAATTAGAAGAGAACCTCCGGGTGCTCCAAGTAAAAAATTTTCAACCAAATCTTTATGGGGGCATCTAAAATCAAAACAACAATGAACATTCACTAGCAGAAAAGGAATGGTCAAAAGAAAAATAAAATAAAAAAAAAAGAAAAAAAAAAAAAATCTTTTCTTTTTTATTTTGTTTGATTTAATCCACCAATATGTATAATTTGCTATTTTAACCCAAGGAGGCAAACCCTGGTTTTCCCTGATCTTTAGCCGGGGCTGGGGCCCTGGTCGGTAGTATGCATCACACATCTGGGGTGGTCTCACTCATACAGCTCTCCTTGAGGTGGAGTATAAGGCTTTTCATCTTATCATCTCTTCAGCTCTGACAAATTCTCCAGAGTCTCTTTCTGCCCATAGTACTGTTGCGCCACTCTCTCTCTACACGTTCACTGTTATAATGGACACTGCTCTTCTGAACTTTCTTTTTGCACACCTCCTTCATTGAGAAGGGTTTGTGTGACATGCCTTTCTACACTGTCTCACCTTTTCTCTGTCCAACTCTCTGACCCTAGACTTAACTGCTATACTCAATCTCACATAAAAAGTCTGGAACAAACACACTTTACCAATTTTTACTTCACCAGATTTGTTTTTTCCCTAACTCTGGTGGAAATAGTAAGCCTTTGCCAACCAGAGGTGAAGTTCCAGAAAAAAAAAAATCATTTCAATTCTATTGAAGCTATAAAAATAATGTATATATGTATATACATTAAATAAAGTCCAATATTAGATACTGACCACTTTTGAAAAATAAATCCACCAAAAACCTTAAAATTTTACAATAGAAAGGAATATGTATTATTTAGCATATTGGCTGTAATTCTTAAATGTCATATAATACTCATATTTCAATATAACAAACAATATTTTGATATTGAAATTGATATTTCATAAATATCTATAAAGTAAAAAAAAATTTAAATTTCCACCACTCAAAATTAGGGGTAAAAAACTGAAGGCAGAGCTCTCTATTGACAAAATCCTTTCTGGTACATCCTCAAATGTAATTCTCAAATTTTATATCAAGTTTACTAAAACACCAATATGCTGGTCTATCATTATTTAAAATTATGGACTAGATCTACAATGATATATAGGACTTATATACATCTTTCTTTGGTAAAAAAATGAAGGTTTCTGGTGGATTTATGTACAAAAATAGTCTATTTCTTTAGCTTTATTTAAAGTATGTACATATATTTTAATTTTAAAGCTTCAATAGAGTAGAAATAATTGTCAAAAATGGTTCAATAGAAATAAAAAAAATTATTTTTTTACTCTAATGAAAATATCAAGACAAAATACATTGAATTAAATTAAGCCAATTAAAGCATAATGGACAACTTTCAACCAATAAAAATATTTTTAAAAAAATATAAAAATATACAAATTGTTTGACATTTTAATTTTGAAAGTCCAATATTTCTACATAGAAATATATGGGGGTGAATGATATATTAATATTAGATATATCATTTTGCAATGAAAAAATATATAGAAAAAAGTAAATACCACCACTCACAGGGTAGAAAGTTATTGGGGCTCTTCCCCTGATCAAAAATGTTGCTCTACCATGCATTCAAATGTAATTACTAAATTTTTTAACAAATTTATTGGAATGTTGCAATAATTTGAAATTGATATAATTGTCTATTAATATACTGGAACCTTAGAATTAGGGGTATACCAGAACTGAAATTTTCAGTGTTGGCCAAATCTGGAAATTTTCATGAACTTTCCTTTAAATATAAAGAAATGCAAAAACAATTTTCTATATAACTTTCAACATAAAATCTATATATATATATATATATATATATATATATATATATATATATATATATATATATATATATATATATATATATATATATATATATATATATATATATATATATATATATATATACCGTATATATAAAATGAAGGTATTGAACTGGATGAGTAATAAAATTTTACAAAAAATATGTTGAAGGTGCTATATGTATATAGTTTAAAAAAAAATAAAAAATTTTTAGGCCAATTTAATATTTTGTTACAACATATATTTTATTCTGGCAATACTATTTTGTTTGAATAAGTTTCCCCTAATGCTTTAAATTTCACTATTTCTTCTATTTTACTATATAAAACAATTCATAACATAAGGCTGGGTGTTCTGGTGTAAATTTCCAAGTAATCTTGGAAATTCACTCTTCTAGGTATCACCATATTAGAAAGCTAGGGGTATCAATATTCATATATATCAATCAAACTATATATTTATTTATGTAATAGGATGTTAGGATATCAATCTCTAATATTTAGATTGAAATATATTTTTTTACAGGATCAGACATGACCATGAGGTTATCTGCCCCAGTCACCGTTTGTATATCTGAATGAATAAGTGTTTTAAACATTGCCTAAAAGAAAAATGTGTAAAATATACAACAATATGGCTTAGGTGGAGATTGTTTCTGAGTTTCGATATTTTTTATATCAATATTTTTTTATGTTGATATTTCTGATTAATCGATATTTTCATACCTATACTTAGCCTTAGGCTACTATGTCGTGTAAACGTTCTTGTGTACGTTAGGTCTCTTTTACGGCAAATTCTTGTGTAGGTTAGGCCTCTTTTTACGGCAATTTCGGTAGTTCAGGTTATGATAAGTCGAATTAGGTTCTGTTAGAAAAGTAAGTAATAATAATTGTGTGTATAGTAATACTACCTCTGGCAACTCTCTTGTTTACGATAGGCTTCTCCGATATTTTCGATTTTCGATATTTTTTAACAATCGAAACTCAGAAACAATCTCCACCTTTACCCAACAATATATGCTTATTTTATTAAAATAATTAAAAATGTGTTTTTTAACAAACCAAGAAAATAAAGTAACTAACAAACCAAATAGATTATAAATTAGAAAATTATAAAGGTAAGAAATTACTTTTTATATTAGCCTCAAATGTAGGCCATCTACGCTAGACCTGTATTGCATATATATATATATATATTAAGGATGGAGCGATACCAAAATTTTTACCGATACCGATACTAAAAATTTACCAGTACCTGATACCTGATAATATACCGATACCAATACTTTATCCATTCATATATACCAAAATTTTTACTGATACCGATACTGATACCTGAAAATATACTGAGACTTCACTCCATCCCTTTTATATATATATATATATATATATATATATATATATATATATATATATATATATATATATATATATATATATATATATATATATATATATATATATATATATTATGCTTTCCACCTTTCCCACTTTCATGGGGTGATGTCCATTTTAATTCCTTCATATACATACATACTTCACAATTCACCCTCCCCCTCACCACCACCCTCCATCTCCCTCTATCCTTCACAACTCTCCTACCCTTTCCAAACTCAAATACCTTCTACTCAAAATCTCTTTCACTCTGTACATCCATCCCCACTTTGGCTTTCTTCTCTGTCTACCTTACTCAATGTCAGATTTAAGTATTCTGCACACTATCCTGTCTTCATCCATTCTACAAAAATGCCCAAACCACCTTAGTACACCCTCCTCTGCTCTATCAACCATTCCCCTTCTCCCTTATTCTATCGTTTCTGATCCTATCTACCCTTCTCAAACCATATATGGCTCTCAGTCCCTTCATCTCAAATACATTCAATCTTTTCCTCACCTGAGCATTCATCATCCATACATTACAGATGGAAAACACATACCTTCAAGCATTCAAACCTTAATTTCCTTTGACATTT
Source organism: Armadillidium nasatum (assembly GCA_009176605.1). Classification (NCBI taxonomy): domain Eukaryota; kingdom Metazoa; phylum Arthropoda; class Malacostraca; order Isopoda; family Armadillidiidae; genus Armadillidium; species Armadillidium nasatum. The sequence continues at coordinate 42,225 of SEYY01001804.1, read as the reverse complement.
TCCCTTTCTTCCACACTTCCTTTAATTCCCCCATCACTTTCATTCCTTATCTGTAATTTATTTCCTTTTCTATTCCCAATTTTTATCCACCAATATTCCCAAAAATTTGAATTCTTCTACCTCCTCCAATCTCTTTCTTCCCACCTTTATACCCTCCCATCATAATCACCTCCTCAATCCCAAACCTCATTTCTTTACTTTTTGATAGATTTATCCCCAATCCTTTGATTGTTCATTTCCCCACAAATTCTCTCATCAACATTTTCAACTTTTCCCCAGAATCCACCACAAGTACCACATCATCAACAAACAGTAGTACATTTACCTCCCATTTACTCTTCCCACTTCTCAACCTAAAATCCTTCACTTCTTTCTCTATTTCCCTAAATACTCCATCCAATAACAGGTTAAACAACCATGGGGACAATACACATCTCTTTCTTAACCCCATTACTACATTAAACCAATCAGTAAGCTCCCACTCCAACAACATCCTTGCTCTACAGTTTTCATAAAAGGCTTTGATAACTTTTGATAAACTTCCTTCAACCCTCTCTCAATACCTTGAACAGCTTCCACCTACATGCTTTCTCCAAATCTTATAAAACATGCATACCCCATTTTACCTTTTTCACATGATCTCTCATCAATAATCCTTAGCGTAAATATCTAGTCCACACATCCCCTACCTTCCTTAAAACCCCCTTGTTTCTATCCCATCCCCTCTTGCCAATTATTTCACTCTTGTCACTAATACCCTCCCATAAATCTTCCCTACCACTTTCAATAGACTTATTTCCCTATAATTTTTACACATCTTCTTATCCCCTTTTCCTTTAAATTTTCAGCTCATGTGGACCAGTGGTTTGATCCTACTATTTAATTTTTTTTTAACTTTGAATCTAAATAACTATGTAACAGTTATACTCAGAAAAACATTCAAAATCAACTTAGAACTTCATAAAAAAATACATATACCCTGAAAATTTCAGCTCAATTGGTCAAATAATAATTTTTTTTTTAAAGATTGGACCCTCCCCTTAGTTTGACCTTTTTTGCCATCAAATCCACATATCAAATGAAATCAATTTATTTTCTAATTTCATTCTGATGGCATTCTTTACGTCATCAAGTTTCTTCTCTCAACTTTTTTCCTATCCAACATTTTACTTTTATTCAATATCCAAATATTCTTTAATGCTGTATTTACTATAGCAGCAGTGGCCCTATAGCCGACACGAAATCTGTCAGCTATTATCGATAAATGTTATACACAAACAAATCTATTCTGAGAATTTTCTTCTAGTTCAAATTGTAGAAGAAATTTTTCATCGTTTCAGCTTTCCTCTATTTCCAATGTCTCTTCTTCTAAATTATTTGTGCATGTGTATGTGAGATTGTGCGTCAATATGTTGTGCACCTTACATAGATAAACAGGAGATAAGTAGTAAATTATATTTGAAACACTTTGTGATTGCCCTTAGAATCGAGAAAAACGTAAAAATGGGATAAACATAGTAAATTGATATTTCCGTGGGATAAATGTGTGTGAGGGGTAAGGGAGGGGGAGGGCTGCACAACTTTGAAATTTTGCACACAGTATCAGACTATAATATTACTTTACTTTAATGTTTTTAATGGTCGTCAAAAACTAATGTCTATAATATTTCTTTCAGACTTGGCTTAACCATTTTAGATTGTAGAATATACAGAAAAGGAAGAAATATCAGCAATAGAAGAGGACTCCCCAATATTGCAACTATATATTTTGATTTATTTATTTATTTATTTATTTATCTTTTTTTACTTTTAACAGTGTAAAAGTTCCCACTTTTTCCTAAAGTTTTTTTTTTTTGTACATTTTTAAAGTAAAAGGAGAAAAAATTAAATGAGTATCAAATCCTTCTATTTTTCTCCTTAAAAAAATTTTTTGCATTTCATATTTCAAATAATAGTTCAAATTAATAAATAATATTGTTATTTGTTTTTCCTGTAAACTCTTCGAGTAGCGCGTGGAGCAAGCTTAGGTAGACTCTGATCCCTATGATAATATCATGCTTAGACCTATTCTTTTAATTTAGGGATGCCGATATTAAAAAAATATCGATATATCAAATATCGATAATTTAAAAAATATCAAATTGACTTCGATATTATTGATTTAAAAATATCGATATATCGGGTTAAAAAAAATATTTTATATATATATATATATATATATATATATATATATATATATATATATATATATATATATATATATATATATATATATATATATATATATATATATATATATATATATATATATATATATATATATATATATATATTATATATATATATATATATATATATTATATATTTATATTAGTTATTGGTTGCATGCAGGTTAATAAATTGAAATGATGCTGGGCATTGGCTCCAGTGGGCTCCAGGGCTGCAGCCCCTCCAAATTAAAAATTCCAGGAGTAGGATGTTGAATAAATATGAAATTTTTGTCAGATAAAAGTGATTTAAATTCATTTTTTTAAACAACTTAATACATAAAGAGTATAAATCAATAAAGAAAATAAGAATTAAATGCATTTTGCAACTGCAAATTTTTCGTAAGATATTATTTTTCCCACATTGTTATATAAAAACTGTGCTGTGAAATTTCAGTCCCAAATTAGGTCAACTTGTTAGTTCTTAAATAATAAGACAGATGTGGCAACTTACGAAAAAAAAGAACGACAAATTACAATAGCATTTTTTGTTAAGTTGCTAGTTTGTCTTCCTGAAATTTTTTGGCAACTTGGAGGTTAGTTTCGAATATTTAAAATATTTGAAAGTTGCTAGTTTTGTCCTAAGAGGACAGAAACAGAACTTAAAGAATATAAACAAACTAAATAAAACAGTTTTTTATAGAACCGTGTATAGGGAGGTTGTTTTTTTTCCTTGCGGAAGAAAAATTACCGGATTTTTTGTTTTTTTCTTGTCCGAGATTATATATATATATATATATATATATATATATATATATATATATATATATATATATATATATATATATATATATATATATATATATATATATATATATATATATATATATATATATATATATCTACTACCCCCTAAAACAAAAGGCGGAAATCGACTTAAAAGTACGTAAAACCCGACATTAAAACAATAAAAAGTAAGACACTAAAATTAACGAAGACATTAAGTAAAATTACGTTAATTATAAATTAAAATAGCTAGCTTTCGATCCCATACAACCGGGGATCCTCATCAGGCTACCTCAATGGGCAACAGAAAAATTGAGGTAGCCTGATGATGATCCCCGGTTGTATGGGATCAAAAGCTCACTATTTTAATTTATAATACGTAATTTTACTTAAGGTCTTCGTTAATTTTAGTGTCTTACTTTTTATTGTTTTAATGTCGGGTTTTACGTACTTTTAAGTCGATTTCCGCCTTTTGTTTTAGGGGGTAGTAGATATAAATATAAATTAGTGGTTTTTCTTTAACTTATTATTATAATATATATATATATATATATATATATATATATATATATATATATATATATATATATATATATATATATATATATATATATTTATATATTTATATATTGTAGCAAGCAGGGCTTCCATCAGACTTTGGTACAATACACGAGATACAATCGATAGAATGAGAATGCAAATGTTTACCACATAGAACATAGTCTTTACTGAATCATAACAAAGAGTAAATTCATACAGTATCAACAGTACACATACTTTAGGTTAACTATAACATAAACGCCTGAAAAAAATGAGTTCAAAAAGTATGGGTAGTTGAGAATGGGTGGATTCTTTTGTGCTTTAATATGTGAAAGCCTGTGAACCCATTTTAAGTTTAACTTTTGAAATATTCCGATCAAAGTTTGTATAAGTTTTTAAATTCTTACAGCTTTCTAATCAATGGTTAGATCGGCTTGATATTCTTAATATACAAGGATATGAGACCACTGATTCCAAATCTGTAATCCCGGTTCTTCTATATATCACCGTTTTTTAGTTAAAGGCCGACATACATATCAAGATGATTTGTCGTACTTCCTGAGCATACAGAAGAAAATTGTCAATTTTGGGGTCCTACATCTCCTCAACCGTAATAGATAGAGGAACGATCCACGATGACTTAAAGGTTCTAAAAGACACATACAATTCAGATATTAAATATTTTTGCTCTATCCCTCATAATTTACAATTTGTAAGAAATCACAGAACCTGATTTCGACAAATTTTTTTTGAGAGGCCGTATCTCCTGAACGGAAGCTCGTAGAATCCTGAGATGTTCTTATTCTGGCTCAGTATGAAAAAATCTATTGGCATAAATGATTTAAGTGATATTTAAAATTTAGTTTTACACTTGAAAAGCCTGAAAAGTTAAAAAAAAAATTTATTTCAGGGTGGAGAATTCTGAGTCTGGAGTCCCTATCCCTCTACGAAGTGTCGTTAAAGAGTTATAAGCCGTTAAAGGAGACCCCAAAAGTGAGTCGATCTTAACCTATGACACAACGTACCGTATTATAGGCCGATTGTACTATGAATTATGCGTCCGTGTGCCAAAATGCAAAATTTGGCTTTCCCTGTTCTATACCACTTATTTAAACTGAACTTTAGCTGTTAGAGAATCGGATAATATATAAATTGATGGAACGTACTATACTAGTTTAAAATTTCAAGGGTTTAACTATTACGGTTTTTTAAAAAGAAATTAAGGTTCCAATGAGAAGTAGTAGCGGCGATAAAGCCCACGCGTACCCAGTGCTGCTGGAAGAACCTAAATTTTTGGGATCCATGACAGATACTTGTGCAAGTATAAAAAGAAATTCATAGAGATAAAACAAAGCAGTTATATATATATATATATATATATATATATATATATATATATATATATATATATATATATATATATATATATATATATATATATATATATATATATATATATATATATATATATATATATATATATATATATATATATATATATATATATATATATATATATATATATATATATATATATATATATATATATATATATATATATATATATATATATATATATATATATATATATATATATATATATATATATATATATATATATATATATATATATATATATATATATATATATATATATATATATATATATATATATATATATATATATATATATATATATATATATATATATATATATATATATATATATATATATATATATATATATATATATATATATATATATATATATATATATATATATATATATATATAAGAGGATAGCAAAAAACAAGTAGAGCATTCTATATATACAATGATCAACTTTGAGAATCTTCTTATTAATAAATAAAATTCTTATATTATATATGTTAGTTTATATTATTGTTTTTGATATAAATTTTTTTTTTTTTATTTTTTTTTTTTTTTTTTTTTTTTTTTTTTTTATTTATTTATTTTTTTTTATTATTTATTATTTTTTATTGTTTATTTTTTATTTTTAGTTATCTATATATTATAGTCTGTATATATTATCTTTATAATTTATACCATGTATTATTATGTATATATTATTATTTTATTTTATAACCATATATTGCTTTTGTTTATGTGTTTGTACGTACGTGTCATTTTTTTTTATTTTGTCTATCATTTAAGTTTATTCCAGTTACCTAGCAGTCACGTTACCGATAGTTCATCAGTTTAAATATTATTTTGTTGTGTACCTTTTTTAATTTTGTCATGTCTGATATTTTGATAAAGACATTATCATTATTCCTGATTCTCATATAATTGTTAATTATTCATTCTTAATTATACTTAACACTTATTCACTTAAGTTTTCACAGTTCTTAGGTTCATTTATTAGATGTGTTTATTTGTGCTATCATTGTTGTTCTTATTTTTTTTTTTTTTTGTTGTTGTTTGACTTTTGTGACTTTATTGTACCATTTTATAAAAAATTTTCAGATAAAATCATGAAGATTGCCAAAAAAAGGCCGAAACGTTATTTATAGTTTTATCATAATAAAGTCAATATAATATAAGAATTTTATTTATTAATAAGAAGATTCTCAAAGTTGATCATTGTATATATAGAATGCTCTACTTGTTTTTTGCTATCCTCTTTATCATTAAAATTAAGCTCAAAAGGAGCAACAATATCTTCAATATATATATATATATATATATATATATATATATATATATATATATATATATATATATATATATATATATATATATATATATATATATATATATATATATATATATATATATATATATATATATATATATATATATATATATATATATTAATATATTATATACAATATATATATATATAAATATAATAATATAAATAAAAAAAAAAAAAAAAAAAAAAAAAAAAAAAAAAAAAAATAATTAAATAAATAAAAAAAAATAAAAATATCGTTGATTCGATACTGAAGGTAAAATATTGATATATCAACTTTAAAAACATCATCGATATTTTTCGATACTATCGTAAAAAAATATCGATTTCGATTTATATCGAAACTCATTCGCATCCCTACTGTTCTTGTTTTGTCTGATGTGTTAACATTGAAAAATCATTTATTATATTAAGAAGTTTCAAAAAAATTACCATAAGGTCGTTAATTTATAATTATGGGTAAAAAAAGCAAATTGGGAAAAAATCGGAAGGATGTATTTTACCATCGTGCAAAAGAATCTGGTAAGTTTACTGAGAGGAAAGTAAAACAGAATTTGGTAATAATCGAGTTCAGATAAGAATTTTTTTTTTTTTTTTTTTTATTGAAACTATGGTAAGTTTAGTTCATTCCAATGAGTTTATAGTTTTCATTATATTGAAAATAAAAAGACAATATTCTGAAATGCATTGCACATATATTTGGTAATAAATAAGAATGGATCTCCGATGTTTTTTTTTTTACTTTGCCTAATTACATAGAGGAAATGAAAATGATTGTAATATGATTTTTTTTTTTTGGAGGGGGAGGGGGGATTATCAGAGGACCGCAAAGGATTTTGTAAGAAAAAAAATTCCAATGATTAAAAAAAGTTTTCCCCTAATGTGGCGTAACATTTCATCTGCTACAAATTTGATTTTCCTATTCATAGACCTATTGTCCTTTGGTAATTGTAGTGTTCACAGTAGTGGATTTTTTTTTTGCACAAGACCAGGTTACTGAAACTAACAACATGCCTATGCATTGTGAGTTCAACGAACTATGCATAGGGATTTCAAATTATATATATTAATAGTTTAATTTATTTTCTTAAAAACTTTTCAAATTATAAATTTAAGGTATAACATTTTATACTTTTATTACATATAATCAGTTTGTACAATGAAAAAAAGCTGGTTGAGTGGCCAGTTTAAGATAGTAAAAGTGAGTAGCGAGTCTCGATGCACGAAGAATGGATCATTTTTGAGGATAGATCAATTTATGTGAATAGTTTGTTACATGATTATAGGAATGGAAAATTGTAAACAAATTTTTATAACTTTCGAAGCAAAAAAAAAAAATATATATATATATATATACTTAGTAAATATTATTTTTTTATAGGTTTTCTTTTTCTTAGTCGTAATATATAATTAATGAACAGTGGTTTTTAATTAGGTTAGGTCTATTTACTGGACATTAAGTGTAGTTTTACCCCTTTAAGTCCAGGTTAGGTTAAGTTGAACTATTTTATTAGATTTAACAAATTAGTTTGACTTAGTCTAACCTGGACTTAAGGGTAAAACTACGCTTAACAGCCAGCAAATAGACCTAATCTAACTAAAAATAACTGTTCATTAACTATGTAAAAGGGCTAACAAAAAGGCCTAATCCATAAAAAAAAAAAACTACTAATGTTCACTAAGTATATATATATATTAAAAATTTTTAAACATTTTTTGTAACAAAAATGATCCAGTAACCTTGTTGTACGAGAAACTTATTGGCTTTATTTTCAAATCTCTGCCTATAGTTCCAGTTGAACTTGTAATGCGAAGGTATATTCCTAGTTTCAGCAACTTGGTCATATGAAATAATAAAAAAAAAAAAAATATATATATATATATATTTAATTTTTTTTTACTTTCTGTAGTCTTGAATCAGATTTAGTAACATTGTAAAAGAAGACAGAGAAAGGACAATGCGTCTTTGAATAGGACAATCAAATTAGCAATAGACGAAATGGTACTCCATATTGGGGGAAAAAAATATTTTAATTATTTGAGTTTTTATATTTTTTATTTTTTGTCTTGCAAAATCCTTTGCCGTTCACAGATAAACCAAAAAAAAATGTATATGATAATTTCCTCTATGCAGTTAGGCTGAGTAGGAAAACAAATTGTTATTTATTACTATATATTTAAACATGGAAAAGTAAAAAAAAAAAATTTTTTTTTTTTTTTTTTTTTATAATGGCAATAGCCGTTCAAGGGAACAAATTTTTTTCTTCACTTCATACGAAGGCGAATTGATTTGAAATAATTTTTTTATGTTAATTGTGCAGTGGGTAAAAATTTTGTAAACTAAAAAAAAATAAATAAAGTAAGAAGTACAAGAATTTAGCAATAATTCATACCTTAATGGCATATTATCATTTACCTTGCTCTCCCAAGTTGCTGCATCAGTGTTAGAGAGGAAAATTTCAGAGCTAAAAAAAATGAAAAAATTATTTTTAATAAATATATTAAACTAACAAAATATTACAAAATAGCGAATACGTTATTGAAGTGATAAACTAGTTTGATAACCTAACCTGGACTTAATAGGGTAAAAGTATACTTAATGGCCAGCAAATAAGCCTAACCTAGCAAATGTTGTATCTTTGTTATTTTTTCATAATTATAATATGTAAATTAAGGAAAAAATGTTTTTATCACTTCAATTTACGTAATTCACTTTATTTTGTAATGTTTGGTTTGTAGTTTAGAATATTTAAAAAAAAATAATGAAAAAAAATTTTTTAGCTCCAAATTTTTCCTCTCTGAGACTGATGCAGCAACCTGGCAGTTAGGGACCAACTGGGGCTGGAATTTTTGCCAGGGCCTGAGTTGCCTAAAATTTGTAAAGAGGTCAAAAGCACTGAAATTTTAGGTTGAGAAAATTAGAAATAATTTTACTTAGAGATTTCATTATAAGGAAGGAGTAGAATAGTCAACATTCACTTAATGATTTTATGCTTTTCTCAGAAAAAAATTTCAGAAAATTACAGATTTTGTATAATAAAAGTTTTAAAAAATCAGGGCTGGGGAACCGAAAGATCTTGGTGGAGCTGGAGCCAGAGCCGTTTGTAGAATTGTGGGTGGAGTCAGCTAGAGCCCAAGAAAGGAAGCAGCTCCAGCTCTGAATGTATTGTTATCATATTAGCATTTATTATTTTATCTTATTCTTTTTAATTTTTATTGTAATTCATTACTTCTCCCTGTGAATTAAGAAAATTTTTGTTATATATATATATATATATATATATATATATATATATATATATATATATATATATATATATATATATATATATATATATATATATATATATATATATATATGGTATGATTTTCAGGTTATCGAGCACGTGCTTCATTCAAGTTAATTCAACTCAATAAAAAGTATAACTTTTTGCAGTCATCTCGAGTTTGCATCGATCTGTGTGCAGCTCCTGGATCATGGATGCAAGTAGCATCAAAATTTATGCCAGTTTCTTCAGTTATAATTGGAGTAGACAGATATGCTATTGCTCCAATTCCCAATACAATTTCTATTCAAGGTGACATAACTACTGAAAAAGTAAGACAAGACTTGAGATCTAATTTAAAAACTTGGAAAGCTGATTTAGTATTACACGATGGTGCACCAAATGTGGGTAAGTGGTATTTGATTCTATGATTTTTTTTTTATTTGGTTATAATTAAAGTCAAGTTTGTTAATTTAAAATTAAAATATTAATGGTTTATGTATAGTACCGTAAAATGGGGTAATGGAAACAGGTCTTTATAGAAAATTGAATTGCTAAGGTCTATTATCAAAACTTTTCAAGAAATTTTTATTAATGATAGAAAATTGAAATATAATCTTTTTAACATTTATTATAAAAAAAAATATTAAAATTATACTAATAATAATTTTAAGAAATTTATGACAAATTCCCTTTTTGAAATTTTGTTCAGGGTAATGTGAACAGACTTCACATGTGGGTAAAAACAGCTTTATCTCAGAAATGAATCCAAATGTGTCTTTAAAAGTGAAGATTCCTCTTCTGAAGTTGATTAATTTTATTTTCTTCATTATTTGATCCATTTGTACTTATCCTACATATTGATCTGAAAGTTTCTTGAACAAACACTTCCCTAAATGGATTTTTGATTGCTTACAGTTTTTCTTAGAAATTTAACCTGGGCACTATTGCTTCTTTATTTATTCTTAACACTTTACCAACATAACAATAAGGATTCAATTTTTCCCCCTCAAAACATAATTTCCTACCTCAATAGCTGGTACATTGCCCCTTTCTATCTCTCTATCTTCCTTACCTTCTGTACCTTTCTACTATTACAGGTAGACAGCTTCTAAATCAAAAGTAAAAATGGATTATTCTGGCTGAATATTCATTCTTCTCCCTCTCATCCTTGGGACTATTTCTTTAGACTCGTTTTTGCATTAATGTATTTAACAAATTCTTGGCTTACATTTTGTGAAACAAAAGCAAAAAGATTTTTAGATAAAATTATAAATGTTTTTTAAACAAACCTGTAAAAGAAGTGTTAATATTACATATAAAATTATAGTTTTAACCTTGTTCACATTACCCTGGGTTAGTAAAACAAGTATTTTTTAAAAACTGCAAAAAATATATTTTGGCTTATAATTAAAACTGACTTTTGTTAGTTTTAAAAAGGTTATCTAAATTTAAGGGGTCTGTTGTATATATTACAAAACATTTTTTCTCTTAATAAAAACAACACAGTTTTATGTAAATTATATTGCAAATATATATGTAAGAAAAAGATAAATTTAATGGTTAATGCACAATATTTTTAATTGATTTTGATTTACATTGATATACATATGCTTAAAGCTAATTAATTTCGATTGTAACAGCACAAAACAAATTGGGAAAGAAAATATGTTCACATTACCCCGTTTTATGGTATATTTTATAAGCTGATTACAGAAATAATCATTTTTTAATGTTTCTATTAGTTATAAATGAGTCCAGAACTCTGATTAAGGAACTTCTGAACTGACCCAATTTAGCTGAGTACATGTCTGAGTCTACCAGTAAAAAACCTGCACATTAAATTTTACACCTTTTTTTTATATATATTTATATAATTGCTTACTTGTATAAACTTGATATGCACAGAATCGATGTGAACAAATCATGTTGATATTAATATTCCTTAAAAAGATAAATTACTTCAATTGTTTTTATTTATTAATTACTTGCATCTTGTGTAAAATTACCATGTACAAAGCTGTTGTTAACAATGTTATATTGAACTAACTTGATTGTTGAAACTCCCTATCTACTACATATCAGGCTTGGGTCCAAGTTTAAGCCACTGAAATTAGGTACAAGTAAAGAAAATATGGATTGTACTAAAAGTGCAAGTACATGTAAATTTTTTTAGGAAATCGTTGTCACTAACATGTGAAATTATACTTTTGAGTTTCATACCTAATTTCTAATTGTAAACAATATAGTAAGATATACAAGAACTTATTGTAAATGGGAATAAAAATTATTTCAAAATAATTAAGCTTTTATAAATTGTAAGCCTGTTCAATTCTTTACTCTGAATTATAAAAATTAATAGCATAATTCTGTTTATTGTTGCATTTCACAAACATTAAAATTTTCGAAATTCGTGTCAATCAGTAAACATTTATCAGTGAAAGACTTTCCCACAATGTTGAAGATTCTCTCCATAGGTGCAGAAGAAGTAGGAATTGCCAAATATTTCTGTGCCAACTTGGCCAGTTTTGGAAACATCTCTTCATAATTTTTTCAATATGTCAGTACATCCCTTTTTTCAAAAATACAAGGTTGATTGAAATATTTCTCTATTTCATTATTAATGTATTCCTGCATTTGGTTTTTGAGTTGAGGAAGTTATAAAGCTGCACAATTTCTTTCTCTTTTCCATCTAAAAAAAAGATAAAAAAGGATAAAAAAAGAAAAAAAACTTTAGAGGACCAGTTGGTTTAAATCTAAACTCAGTTACTTTTACCAATTGATAACTTTTTTTTTTAATTATTTTCTTACAACTGAAGATGCTTTTGTATGGAATGTTTTTAGTTTGAATATCAGAGCAATATCATATTTGGATTGCATTTCCTCAAGATAGTACATTAGTCCTCGAACACAAATAATAATTAAGCTTGATGAAACAGAGTTTTACCATTGAGTGCAGTTAGACTCATCCTCACAGCAGGGTTTGCAACTATTGGCTTAACCACAAATAAAAGCCCATTTGTAAAAAACTATAATTTAACCACTTTGGGGTTTTTCAGAATAAATTAAAATAAATGAGATATTTTTAAATAAAATAATGACTTTTTCTTTATTTAAATGAATGTTTAAAAGTTCATTTGTCTATATATATATATATATATATATATATATATATATATATATATATATATATATATATATATATATATATATATATATATATATATATATATATATATATATATATATATATATATATATATATATATATATCCTTTTTTAACTTTTTACTTTTTTACTCCTTGAACCTTCCTCATTGGAAGGGCCACACTGCTTTTAGGTAATCCACAGTGTCCCCGCCGTACCCAAAGGTCTCTCGGAGAGGAGATGTGATGGATGGTTCTGTGTTGTGTAAGGGAGGGGCATCTCAGAAGGAGGTGTTCTGTTGTCTCTGGTTCTTGCATACATCTTTGACATATTGAAGATAGTGTGTTTTGTATATTGAATCTATGTTTGTATGCTTATAGGTTAGGGTGGTGGCCTGACCTTAATCTGGATAAGGTAATTTGGGTTTTGTGTGGTAATGTGTTTTGTATATTTGCTATGTCAGGGGGTTGTTCGTTGAGTAGATGATTTGGTTGGCGGGTGTTGAGATAATTTAGTTTTATGATGGTGTGTATGTGTTTGTTTAGTGGTGTGTTGTTTGCAGTAGGTGGAATGGTTCTGAATATGTTACTGTAGTATTGGGCAGGGGGATGATGGGAGTAATTTTAGATGGTGTCTTGTGTGGTCTTGTAGGGAATAGTGACATGGGGTTAATATGTCTAGGGTGTTTGTGTAGAATTGGGTTCTTATTATGTCTAGGTGAACACAGATCGAGAGTATTTTTGTTTCTTGCAGAAGACTTGAAGAGACAGAACATGAGACAGAGATAAGAAGGTGATTGGATAAACTCCGAGGAGGAATGAGTTTAACAGTATAAGGAGAAGGATGAGAGGTTAAGAAAAGATAAAGTATGTTGGGTTCATCACTAAGATGGTCAGGGATACAGGTAATGAGTTGCACTAACTGTTCAAAATTCTTTTGAATAGAAAATTCATAGGCGAGTTCACCTGCTGAACCATGAGAACTTGATGAAAGCCATTGGAGGTGGTGAACATTGAAATCACCTAAAATGATGATTATGGAGAAAGGAGAAGAAAGAAAAATGTGCTCATATATATATATATATATATATATATATATATATATATATATATATATATATATATATATATATATATATATATATATATATATATATATATATAATATATATATATATATAATATATATATAATGTAAAATTCAAATCTATTGTGAATATGCTGTATAATATACTTAACATATATAATGTCTGTGTTTAAAAAGGGATTGAAACTAACTTGTTACCTTTGAGCCCGTGTTCAGTTGTGTGAATCCTTTGAGTTAGTCTGCGTGAGTCATATTTCATGAGCTTTCTCATTGTGATCTTTTGAATTGTCATGGCACAGTTGGTAGTGCTTTGACTTACCTTCTCAGAGGTCTGGTTTTGAATCCTCGTTCAGCAGACTTGAATTTTACAAAAAAATCTACTGTGAATTTGCTATGCAGTATAATATACTTACGTGTATAATGTCTGTGTTTAAAAAGGGATTGAAGCTGACCTGTTACATCTGAGTCCGTGTGCAGTCGGGTGGATCCTTTGAGCTAGTCTGCCTGAGTCGTATTTCATGAGCCTTCTCATTGTGATCTCTTTTTTTTTTTTTTTTTTTTTAATTATCTTGGCTCAGTTGGTAGCTCTTTGACTTACCATCTAGAGGTCTGGTTTTGAATCCTCATTCAGCAAAATTGAATTTTACATAAAAAATCTGATATATATATATATATATATATATATATATATATATATATATATATATATATATATATATATATATATATATATATATATATATATATATATATATATATATATATATATATATATATATATATATATATATATAGGTCAGAATTGGCTACATGATTCATACCAACAAAACTTATTGGTTTTACATGCCTTCAAGCTTGCATGGGAATTTTTACAAAAAGGAGGTACATTTGTGTCAAAGGTTTTTCGCTCAAAAGATCATCTTAGTTTACAATATGTATTCAGAAAATTATTTAAAAAGGTATGGGAAGCTTTTAAAATATTTGATGAAGTAAATTAAGCTATTCTATTAATAAACTTTTCATTTTATGTAAATTATGACAAGAATTTTCATAAGTATAGATATTAGAAATTAAAAAGCTTATATTTTATCTTATCTCAAAGGTTGAAGCAACGAAACCCATAGCATCAAGATTTGAGTCTGCTGAAATTTTCATTGTTTGCCAAGGATTTTTAGCCCCTGACAAAGTTGATCCACAGTTTTTTGATGCAAAGTATGTTTTCCAAAGTTTGGAAAGTGAGCCCAAAAATACTATTAATGTATTGAAACCAGAAAAGGTAAATTCTTATTGTTTAATTACTTTACATATTTCATTGGAGGAATGTTTACTCATTTATTTGCATTTCTAATATTTTATTCAGCAAAATCTTTTTGAAATAATTTATTATTATTATTATTGTTATTAAAGAACAGTGATGTACTGGAAACTAAATATAAAATAATTCTATGATTATTATTATTATTTAAACAGTAATATTCCTATATGTAATTTACATATATATATATATATATATATATATATATATATATATATATATATATATATATATATATATATATATATATATATATATATATATATATATATATATATATATATATATATATATATATATATATATATATATATATATATATATATATATATATATATATATATATTTCAGACCAAAAAAAAGGCTGTAGGTTATGAAGAAGGAGCTACTGTACTCTTCAAGAAGAAGTTAATATCGGAATTCATTCATTCGTCTAAATACATAGATATATTGGAAGAAGCAAATGAGGTAAGTCATTTAATGCATTTTAATTTTGTATGTACAAATATTAGTTTGTTTGAAAAAAAAAAATTTGTCTTTTTAAGTTTTTTGTGCTCTCAGGGTAACTTTTTATTATATGCAAAAATATATAACTATGCTTTTGGCTTTTACATGAAACAAATTGAAATGTAACTATCATATATAATATTTTACTAGATGTTCACATTCCTTGTTAGTAGTCATTAGCTTAGTTGCTTGTATGAAAAATTTGACATATTAACCAGAAATATAACTTCATGATTGTTGGTGGGTATCCAGTATCCAGATTTTGAAGATATACCTATCAGACCGATTAACTATGAGCTTTCCCTGTGCTTAGAGTTTAGTATAAGAATTGTGCATGTAGTAGGGTAGGGTATGAACTTATAAAAAGAATAAGATTTTTTGGTATTTTAAAATGTTGCTCAAAAGTGGATGTGTTGTAAACTGAGCAAGATTAAGATGATAGATGCTAAAACGTTGAGATGTATGTATTGTTGATTGACTAGATGATGATGTGAAAATATTAAGAAAGCTAAGAATTTGCATATTCTGCCAAGAGACAGTGAATTTTTTATCAATCAAGTCAAGGTTTCTGATAGCTGAAAGGTATCTGAAAGGTGTTTTTTAGAAGTGAAAATAATGTAAAAAATTAAAGGGAAAGTGAGAATTAAGAAAAGGTGTAACAATAGGGTGATGAAAGAAAATTACAGGGAGTTGTTAAAGAGAATTTGATATAAAGGCATACGAAAATTATCCTCCAGGTAAGAAAATATAAGAAATGAATTGAAAATTTTAGAAGAGGAAGTTTAGAAATGATAAGTAGGAAATAAGATATGTACTAAGATAAGTATTCTAAAGAACAGAATAAATTGAAAGTGAAATGTTTAAATGTTAAATAAAAAAAAAAAACATTGCATAGTAGCTAGGGAGTAGTAATAAGAAAAGAGAATCCTAGGAATTCAGATTCGAAAGAAATCTGTGAAGCGACCATGGAAAGAATCATGATAAGTAATGAGTATGCTAAGGTAGAAATTTGTTTCTTCTAATATAAGTGAAAAATTTTAAAGAAATAGTAAAAATTAAAGGTGACAGACATTGAGAGAGAATTTGAAATTGTAGATAAACACATGACAATTACAAATATATGATTTCAAAAAAATTTCTAAAAAACGAACAATAGATCTTATGTCATTGATATGAGTGAAAGAGTGCATTTTCCTTAATTTATCCTGTCTGTAATCTTTTGTTCTTTAGAACAAGAAAATTGGTTCGAATGTTCTTTTTCTGTTAAGTGGATGCAATTTGATAACATTCAACTGTTTAGTGTCAGCATTTTAAAAAAAATTTTCTTTATATGTGGAATTTTACCCATTATTTTATTTCAGTTTGAATGGGATTTGCCCGCAGCTCGTGAAAGTGTTCATACCAACAGCGAAATTATTGAATTCTGTAAGGATATAAAAGTTCTTAATAGAAAAGATTTACGAATTCTAATTAATTGGAGAAAAGCTGTAAAGGTAAGTAATAAAATATTAATTTTGAAATATTTTCATTAAAAAAATTCTCATATTTTGATTGAGGTCTTGTTTTTCATTTTGATTTAGGCTGATATTGAAGAAGAGCAAAAGCAAAAGAAAACAGAAGAAAAACCGGCAGTAGTCGAGGAAAAGGATGAAAAGGATGAAGTAGATGAAGAATTAGAAGAACTACAAAAGATTCAAGAAGAAGTTGTGAAACTAAAGGTTAAGATTTTACTTTTTAATTTTCTGTTATATTTAAAATTTTACGTTTTAAAAATTCAGATTGATATGTAGTTCTTTTCAAAATGCCCATCAATATTTTTCTTTCATAACTCAGGAGGAGCAAAAGAAAGAAGAAAAAAGGCACATAAAAAAAGTAGAAAAGAAAAGGAAGAGACAAGAGGAAAAAATGAAACTTTTACTTTCAGTACCGGGCGATCCAGGTCCTCAAGAAACAAGTGCAAATGGCCTCTTTTCTTTGGAAAGTATAAATAAGGTATGGTAATTAAAATTATGTATTTTTTAGTTACTTTGTTTTGAAAATTTACATTCATTGATAAACGTCTAAACGTCAGAGCAATTTTCATTAAAAAATAGCTTTTGAAATAGGCATCAAAGATTGTGTTTAGAAAATGGAGAACTGGGAAGGAAGGACCAATAGCTGATTTTAATTGTTTTAATAAAAAAATATTAAATTCAGAATATAATAGGCAAATGCCTCTTAATTTTCTTGCTGTCTTACTAAATGCCAACACATTTTAATATAATATACAGTTGTGAGTAGCGCATATTTTCAGATATACTGCACTTCTTTATTCAAATTGATGTTTACTATATAATCGTCATCATTACAAAAATTGTTTGGAAAATGCACAGATAACTCATCTTTCTACAATGTCATAGTTTTCCTGACCACTATCTTATACAATATTTTTACCGATATACTTACTTCTTCATTTACTCTTATCTGAAATGCTTGAAACACTTTCTTCTATTTTCCCCATTCCTTTAGCTTTCACACTTTTAAACACTGTTTTATAGGGATGTTCGTTTTAAGCATTTTTTTTTCTCACTAAAACGGGGTATATATATATATATATATATATATATATATATATATATATATATATATATATATATATATATATATATATATATATATATATATATATATATATATATATATATATATATATATATATATATATATATATATATATTATAAAAGCTTAAAATAGTTTTTGTACCTTCCTGCTATATGGTGAAGATGGATGATAGAAATTCATGATAGAGTATGTGTAATAAGTTTATTTAATAAATTTGGTTACTTTTACATATCATTGGGTTGCTAAAATGTTATTTTAATTTTATTATGACTTGAATTTATTTATAGAATTTTAATACACCACATATTAAGTATGTTGAATTTATTTATAGAATTTTAATACACCACATATTAAGTAAGTTAAATTAATTTTTTTTATAAGGAGATAGTATTGACAAATGACATTATGTGGATATAAATGACTGATTTCTAAGTTAGTAATAATTGTGGTTTATGATTAAAGTTTCATTATTACTTCATGTGCTTCATTTCTTACACTAGTTTAGTTTGTAAATTTAAGTTTTGCTTTAATGAAGATAAAATGACGGAAGTAAAAATGAATTAAGGCAAGAAAATTGTGAAATTTATTTGGAGATTTATTTTAATTGTCAAATTAAATTCAGATTCTAATTATAAAATGACTTATAGGCTATATTGTAATTTTATTTTCATTACTTTTAAGTAATGGGATTCGAAACCAAAAATCATTCTGCCCACTAATCTTTAGTCTCTTCTTATTAGGTTGATGCATTGGACAATATCATTGATCAAGGAACAGATATTATGATAGATCAGAATTCTGATGAGGAAGAAGAAATTGAAACTCAACCAAAAAGAAAGAAAATTGAATATTATTCCAAAGAAAGTGCTAACCTACAAAGAGCAAAAGAGTAAGTTCTGGACAATCTTCATATAATTATTTACTTTATCTGTATATTTTTGTGTTTTATCTCGCTTTGATTCGTATGAGAGCTAAAACAATTGTTTATTTCTTTTCTCAGATTGATTTTATTTTGTTTAATTGCTGTTGGTGTTTTAAGATACGTTATACCTAAACCTCTTATGAATTTTTATGTATAACTTTGTTGATATTTTTTTTTTAAGATTTAGTAATATTTAAATAATTATCCTTATTATGCATAGACCTTGCATTCAGACCTCTCCCTCCCCTATTACCTCAGAAAACATATCCCTCTCCCCCATAATATATATATATATATATATATATATATATATATATATATATATATATATATATATATATATATATATATATATATATATATATATATATATATATAAGGATAGGGTCAAGTATCGGTATATATAATTTTTATAAGTATAGATATCAGTAATGGTAAAAAAAGACCGATACCAAAATCTTGCGTGAAAGAAAACTGATAATTTATGTAGTAGATAGCTGATCCTTGACTGAAGTTTATATCACATTTTTAATTATTATTATTAAATTATTTTTTTTTTTTTTTTTTTTTTTTTTTTTTTTTTTATTATTATATTATTATATATTATTATATATATATATATATATATATATATATATATATATATATATATATATATATATATATATATATATATATATATATATATATATATATATATATATATATATATATATATATCTGGTGGACAGAGGTCAGAGCCCTACTAATATCCATAAGAGTAGTTGAAATACTGGAAACCTGGTCAAGTTACAGGCCTATATGTCTCGATACACTGCGTTTGAATGTGCGCAAGTCAAAGGAAGTTGGGAAAACAGATAAAGGGAGTGCGTTCTAGATTTTACCAGTTGAATACATGTAAAATTGAGCATAGCTGTTAAGTCTGGGATCAGAGAGTTGGAAAGAGAAAGGATTAGACTACGTAGAAAGATGTGTAGCTCGAGCCCTTCTCACTGAAGGAGGTATGCGACGAGTGAGTTCAGAAGAGGAGTTTTCTTAATAGAGAGAATATAGAGAAAACGACGTCAATAATTCGACAGACAGACAAAGAGACTGGAGAGCATTAGTAAGAGTGAATGAGTTAATAAGACGAAAAGCCTTAGACTCCACAACTTCAAGGAGAGTTGTATGAGTGAACCACCCAGATGCGTGTGGCATACTCCCAAACAAAGGTGAACAACCCCTATAAAGAGCAAGCAACGGAATCAGCGTGAAAAAATTACAAAAGACGCCCCAGAACACCCAGCCTATTGGAAACTTGTTTAGAAAGGGAAGTAATGTGTTCCTTCTAAGAAAGATCACAAGAAAAAGAAGCACTTAGAATATTAAGAACATATTAAGGTTTGAGCTGTGTTTTCGAAGATGTCATAGTTGTATGGAAGGTTGTGTAGAGTGGAGATAGGGAGGAACGAAGTGTTTGAAGCATTTAAAATGACCTTGTTTTCTCTGCCCCAATTTGAAAAGCAAAAAAGACCAGAGATTAGTTGCTCCAAGGCCACCGTTCAAGCGTCAATTAACTATCGTTGGGAGGGACATCTTTCAAAATTGAAAGAAATAATGAAGGGAAGAGTCATTATCGTATAAGTGGATACGTGATTAAATAATTGAGAGACGTTTAATGAAAAGTAGAAAAAGAGTTGGGATAGAACAGATTCCTGAGGAACATCATTATTAATAGATATAAACGAAGAACAATTGCCGTCTACTACAGCTGCTAAAGAACAACTGAAAGGAAATTAGAGAAAATAAATAAAAGAGAAGTTTAGTTTACATATCAAAGCTTTGTTAAAGACTATCGAAGCCTTTTGATATGTCTAGCGCGACACCAAAAGATTTACCGAAATGCCGAAGATAATAGGACCAAGAATCAGAGAGAAGGGAAAGAAGATCACCAGTAGAGCGATTTTTACGAAAGCTATACTGGCGATCAGAGATAAGATTAAAATATTTGAGAGGTTTCCAAATCTTAACAATGAAACTAGAAAGAATAAGTGTTGAAGAAATGGGGCAGTAATTAGAGGGTTGACAGGGTGTCCCCTTTTTCGGTACAGGTTGAGTGAGAGCACGTTTCCAGCATGATAGGAAGGTTGAAGTAGAAAGGCGAAGTAGTTTACCAAGGCAGGGTGCAATCTAAAATGCACAAGTTTTGATAACCACAGGAGGCACACCATCAGAATCGTATGCCTTCTTAGTATTAAACTCAGAGAGAGCAAAAATGTTGTCTTTGGAAGAAATTGCAGTTTTAGGCATAAATGAGTTGGGGGTGAGGGAGTTGAAGGAGGAGGTAAAATTTCGAAATCATCTAGGGTTGACTTAGCTGCAAAAGTTTAAACAGCAGTTGTACCTAAAGAAGATACTAGAGGTGGGAAAGAAGAAGAAGCAAAGCTTTGAGCTGATATTTTTTGCAAAAGGCCAGAAAGAGAGTGAGGAAGAGGAGTCATAAAAATTACTGCTATTTGTACTGATAAATGAGTTTTTGGTGTTACGAAGAACAAATTTTGCGCGATTCCAGGATAAAATGTAAATTGCATGAGTTTCTCAAATTTGAAGACGATTGTAATTCCTGAAAGTAGCATCCCTGCGGCAAATAGCACGAGAACAAGCAAAGTTAAACCAAGGTTTGTTAGGTTTAGTAGAAGGGAAAGATTATAGAATGTAGTCTCCATTCCACAGAGAATCACCTCGGTAATGCCCTATGCACACTCAGTGGGCTCCTCCCACGGAAACGATAATCATTCCACGGGAGATCAAAGAAGTACGATCGCAATTCCGACCAGCTTGCGGCACCGAAATATCACAAACTTTTCCTCGCAATAGGAGGTTGAAAGACTTGTAAAAGATAGATGATGATGATACAGGTGATCTGAACAACCCTGAAAAGGTTAGAGTTTGACCGTATAAGGAGAAATGTTAGAAATTTTTTAAAGGTCTAAGATGTTGAGATCATTCCAATGCGATCAGGGATACGAGTAGGAAGCAGGAAGCTGCACCAACTGCTCAAGGTTCCCTTGGGTGGATATTTGGCAAGTATACATTCTCCGGCTGTATCATAAAAACTAGAAGAAAGTCATTACTGATGTTGAACTTTGAAATCACCTAATATGATGATTTCTTAAAAAGAAGAAAAAATGTGCTCCATTTTGGAGTTTTGGTAGTCAATGAATTTAAAATAGTAGAATTAGAAGATAAACAGACAGACTAAATTAATTTATTTGTAGAACGGCAAGAGTTCCTAAGCCACAAGGTGGAAAATTCGGAAGACTCCAAATTAGAGGCTAGAGAGCAAACAAAATGATTGCATATATATGCGCAACAACCTCCTTTGCAAGAAAAATTGAATGTAGAGAAAGAGAAAATAGAAATAGAAAATGGTTTGCTATCAAAACGCTCAATCACCTGAGTTTCAGTCAAGAATAAGAGGTGAGGTCTAGAATAAGAGAGATGGTGTTCAACAAAGTGGAAATTGGTTTGAAGACCGCAAATGTTGCATAAATTAATGAAGACTGTGACTGTGCACTAGGGTAAGTTGGCTGCAAAGTCTTGGTGGCACCAACCCTATATAAGTAGGTATTACGGATGACAGAAAACCTAAATTTTATAGTCAATGAATATTTTCAATTATGTTTTAACCTTCATGAGCTCAAGAAATAAATTGATATATGTAAATTTCAGAGGTATCGTATCTGTACTCGGTATAGGGTGGTTTAAAATTATTGGTATCAGTTAAAATTTTGGTATCGCTTTATCCATAAAATATATAATTATGTATATATATATTTGGAAAATTAGAAGTACAAATTTAAGCAGTGTGTAGAGAAAGGCAAGTTAGGTACACCTTATATTATACATATGTGTTGGCAAATGTTTAGTTTTAAAGAGAGTTCTTTAAGATTCCAGTATATGTGGAAGCAAGGTAAGGTCGGGTACTCAATATGAATAAATGTCATATGTAATCATGGCGCATACAGGCAACATAAACCGTCTAACAAATATGTAAGTGGCCGACATGCACATAGCGTATGGCGCTGCAAATGGTATGCAAACTTGCAGCAAGGATATACCGAGATCGTTTTCCGAATCGTTATGTTCCCGGTTCTCGAAGGTTCACAAACCTGCACCGACGATTGCATCAATCAAGAACATTCGGAGCTAATGTGAGTAGATGCCGATCGCCCAAAGGGATATGCGTTTGCGTATTGAGGAAGAATTTTTTCGTCATATTCGTCGTAACCCACGCCGTTACTGCAGATATGGGGTTTGAAGATTATACTGCAGTGTGGCATGTATTGAGAGATAATCGTTTCCATTTAAATCACTTTCAGGAGGTACAGGGTTTTCATCCAGTGGATTAGTGCAATTCACTCAGTTTTTTTCTTGGACAGTAGGTACATGTGATGGTGTGTTCAGTTTACATAACAATCACGAATGGTACGTAAACAACCCACATATCATGCATCAACATGGATATCAACAACTCTTTGAGATGAATGTTTGATACGGTATTGTACATAACCACATTAGACATTACATTCTGCCAACACCTCTCACTGGAAATGCATCAGGAATATTTGCTCAGGTAGTACTTTCTGAGTTATTAGAGCATATACCCTTAGCTATCCACAGACGATTGTGGTTCCAACCTGACGGGACTCTAGCACATTTTCATATTGGCCTACGAAATTACCTGGATTTTCAATTTTCAAATCAGTGGATTGGATGGAATGGTCCAGTGGTCTGACCTGTGAGGTCCTCGGATATGAATTTCTTAATTTCTGTTATTGGGGGTGCATACTTAGCCTCTTTTATGACACATATGTTGAGTCAGAAGAGGATCTCGTATCAAGAATTGCAGTGACTTCTGCTGATATTGCTGAAGTGCCAGGCCTCTTTGAGAACATACGATAGTCACTACGATGTAGGTATCGCATGTGCATTGATTTTGACGGTAAACACAGAACAGTTGTTGGAAATAATGGTTGTGAACAAAAAATGTTAGGTTTGCCTGTTTGTGTTTAATTTTTCATCTTATAGATATTCTTTACCTTAATGATTTTCTATCGTATACCGACTCTTTACCTTTATGCACACTATCTAGTAAACTATACATTTATGGACACATGTGTATAATATAAAATGTGCCTATTTTGCTCTTCCCAACTCACCATTAAATTTTTATACCACTAATTAAAGTTGTTTCAGCCCTACAAAGGAACATTATCAGTTTAAAAAAAAAAAAAAAAAATTAAATTAAACATATATATGTACTTTCAAATGTATATATGTACACATGCCTAAAAAATTTTCACGTACATGTATACTCTCATTCACACACACACACACACACACACACACACACACATATATATATATATATATATATATATATATATATATATATATATATATATATATATATATATATATATATATATATATATATATATATATATATATATATATATTCTCATTTATGTATGCATATGCAGATCAGACCCACATACAAACATACACATTTGTATACTTTTAATGCACACCCAAGTATGCCGGAAATTCACACACACATATATATATATATATATATATATATATATATATATATATATATATATATATATATATATATATATATATATATATATATATATAATCAATTTATGAAAGAATTTAGTTATACCCAAACAAGTGAAACCAATTCACATATAACAATAATTATAACATTGCAATAAAAATGAAAAGGTACACAAATTTTATTTTTACCTTTGAAAGGCGTTACAACACCGAGAGTCGCCATATAAATTAACAGAATTTTTATGATATATATATATATATATATATATATATATATATATATATATATATATATATATATATATATATATATATATATATATATATATATATATATATATATATATATATATATATATATATATATATATATATAAATAGATTTGGTGGAGAGGAAGTGGTGGATTCAGATGACGAAGTGGAGTCATCTTCTGAAGATGAAGGTCTCAATATAGAAGAAGAAAAAACAACAAAAAAGAAAGTTAGGTTTGCTGACGACGTGTCCTACAAAGAAGATGACGACGACGACTCTGAACCCGATGATGATACTAACAAATCAAACCCTCTTTTGACCGACCTTGTTGGAGACAATGAATCAGACAGACGTGAAAGGAAAGCTGAAAAATGGTTTAGTAAGGTAAAAGTCCTAAGTTTAAAAGGTTTAAATATATATATATATATATATATATATATATATATATATATATATATATATATATATATATATATATATATATATATATATATATATATATATATATATATATATATATATATATATATATATATATATATATATATATATAACCATGATTACTCACATTTGAAACTCTATTGAAGGAGTGATGTATAAAATAAAAGGAAAGAAATTCCAACATATTCATTCTTTGTGTGTATATATATATTTTCTAACCAAGCACCGTCGGTAGGACCATAACACCCTATCGTTTGCGAAGTTCTTCCATACTGACCTGTCACGGTATACTCCCATATCTTCAACCTTCTCCATAGATCGTCCCTTTCTCTCCATCGCAGCCGCAAATTCGTCCTTCCATCTCTTCCGTGGTCTTCCTACAGGTTTTCTACCCTGCGGAACCAGTAGTAGAATTGAATTTGGCAGGGTACCTCTTCATCCATCCTCCTCACATGGCTATTCCTTTTCAGTTGCTGTTTTTCTATCAAGTATTCAGTGGATTCCAATCTCAGTTCCCCTCTTATCTCCTCGTATCTTCTTCTCTTCCACCTCGTTGTTCCAGCCACAATCCTTAGCACTCTCACCTCCGCGGCCACGATCCTACTTCTCGTTTTCGTTGTAAGGGTCCAGGCCTCTGAATCATACAGCAGAATCGGGCGGAGAATTGATGTATAAATTAAGATCTTGACCTTCTTCGGAACATGTCTGTTTTTCAGCAGGAGGTATAGTTGTCTCACTTTCTTTGAAAAACAACTTATTTTTTCTTCTATTTCCCTCCTTCCCCCAATCTTGCCATTGGCACTCACGGTAACCCCAGATATTTAAACCTTTCCACCTCCCTTATTCTGGTATCTTCAAGTTCGATGTTAAGCTCCTCCAGCACCATCGCAGTCTTTATCACCTCCGTCTTTTCCTTATTTATCATCAGACCCTCTATATGCAGCACCACCACCACCTATCCCCACAGTACTACTCTCTGTAACATCTCTATCACTAGTCACTATTGCCACATCGCCTGCATACGCCATTGCTACTTCAAATCCTCAAATCCTCGCCCGATTCAGCCACCTCTCGCATACACTTATCCATGCACAAAATGAATAACAGGGAAGACAGGACCCCACCCTGTCTCACTCCAGTATCCACCATAAACCATTCACCAAGGACATGAGCCATTCTGGCTACACTCTCACTGTTCATATATAGATTACAAACCACTCACACTAGTTTTCATGGTATTTCATAGTGCGGGTCTTCAGAAGTTTCCCACAACTTCCTGCTTGGTATGCCATATAAGGTCTTTTCCAAATCTATGAAGGTCACGTAGATATCCTTGTTCCACTCCCAACTCTTTTCAGTTATCTTCAGAGCGAACGTCAGATCTGTAGTTCTCCTCCCTGGACGGAAACCATATTGGGCTTCCCATCAGCCTATCCTCCACATAAGTTCTAAGTCTTTTCTCCAATACCCTCTCATACACCTTCAGTGCATGGGACGGAAGCGATATCCCTTTGTAATTGGAACATTCACTCCTATCTCCTTGCTTTAAATATTGGGCAAATTATTGCTTTTTCCCAATCTTCCGGGACCGTCTCCTCCCTCCAAAACCACTGAACAAAATCTTAGCATCCGCTATGCTATGTCTCACCCTTCCTTGAAACTTTCTGCAGGTAGCCCGTCCAAGCAAGGGCTTTTTCCATTTTTTATTCCTCTAATAACTATCTCCACCTCCTCCAATGATATTTGGTCTTGCTCATCCTGTGGCTGCACCACCACAGTCCATACCGAATCAGTTCCCTCTTCTGCACCTCGTTTATAGAGGTCTGAGAAGTACTCCCTCCATCTATGCTTCACATCTTCTAGTTCCATATTTTTAAACTACCATAGTTTTCTTTTATCGAGTGGACTGCAGTGGAGTTCTGCCCTCTATACCTTTTGGCAGTATTATAATTTAACTTTTAGTTCCAGCCATGTCCTGCCTTAAGTTGTTCACTAATTATATTCCACGATTCTTCCTTTGCAGCCCTCTTAATACCCTCCGCCAAATTCCTCCTTTCTACATATGACATAGTTTCCAGAGTCCTCACCTTCATTCATCTCATAAAAGCTCTATTTTTCTCTCCAACATCTCATTTTACCTATTCTGTCCACCACGTAATCCTCTTACTCCGGCTTCCCATGCTCTTGGTACCTAACACCCCCCCCAGCACAGGTCTCCTAAAGTTCCTCCATTCTGCTTCAACCTCCCCAAAATCCGTATCGCTTTCAGGCTGTTATGCGGTCTCCAAACAACTCCCTCACGCCCTCCATTAATTTCTCCACCGCCAGTCTCTCACCACCACCATCCCATGGTCCAAATGCAACGACACGGATGGTATACTTTTTGCATCTGTCACGATCTTTCGATTATTTACATAGTACAGAAGGAATAGTATAGTGGGAGAATACACGGACAAATCTATGATAGATTTGTCCGTGTATTCTCCCACTATACTATTCCATCTGTACCATGTCCATTTATTTGCTTCTTTATGGGCATAGCAAGTGTTCATAAGACAATCTATTTTCCACTGCAAAATCCAACAGTCACTCCCCCTTAGCATTTCTCTCTCCTACTCCAAACGCTCCGACAACAGTCTGCATCCCATCTCTTTCGCCTTTAACGTGGGCATTAAAGTCCCCCATCAATACCTTTTCTACTGTATTTGTCCCATCATAAACGTTCTGCAACTAATCATAAAGTTTTTTAGTCCAATGGTCTTCCCGGATGTGGGGCTTAGACTTTTATCAATCCTATACCTCTATTCCCCTAATTTTAGTACAGGAGCCAGCATCCTCTCGCTTCGACATGTTATCTCCTCCACCCCAAGTGTTAAAATCATATATCTACACCATATTTCTTCTCTTCATCTATTCCCTTATATATCATCTGATAATCCTTATGCAGCATACGGGTCTCCTGTTTACTAGTACGGGTCTCTCACACACCCAAAACATCCAGCCTCCGCTCCTCCATCATTATCACCTCACCTCCTCCTTTACTTCCATCGTACTGGCATATATATATATATATATATATATATATATATATATATATATATATATATATATATATATATATATATATATATATATATATATATATATATATATATATATATATATATATATATATATATATATATTTTCCCCCTCTCTTTCACTCCTTTGTTAAATGAAATGTGCTTTAAAATGTAGGTTTCTGACCAAAAATTTGATATTGATGTGGCCTTGGTAAAGTGGTACGTAAAACCTAATTACCTCTCTTTTGTTTATAGATGGTTTTTGAAGACATTGAAGATGATGATATCGAAGACTATGAAATTGAAACTGCTGTTCAGAAACATGAAGAAGCTGGAGGTATAATTCTTAAAAAGAACACTGAGGAATCAGTTCCAGAGGTATTTAATGATTTATCATTCTAAATCTTCTTTAGATATTAATAATTATTACCTGTTAATGTTCTTAAATATTTTTACTGAAGTAGATGTGTAATAGGTTAGTTAAGTAAAATGTTGAAGTAGGAGATAATTAATATATTTGGTAAGAGTCGTTCAGTTTCATTCAAAACACTTGCTCTTCATTCTTTCATTCCATATTTTTATAGACATGATGGAGAATTTAATATCTTTTGTATAATACACATTGCACAAAGTTTGGGTAAATTCTTATTGAAAATTTAACATTCTTTTTATCTTCTATTGCCTTAGCTCCAGTATCTAAATCATCTAAATTTTTTTATTTTAATCACTTTTACCATTTACACAAGAGTGTTCCTAATTTGTTTATTGAAATTTGTTATGTTATTGCGACGAATGACCTTGTTTTTACCTGACTCAACCACAAATGAGGACTCTATGAATTCCAGTTATTAGGGAGGATGACTACAATATTTTGAATGAACGATAATATATATATATATATATATATATATATATATATATATATATATATATATATATATATATATATATATATATATATATATATATATATATATATATATATATATATATATATATATAAGAGGGATGGGCCGAATATATGGTTACGATCCGGTTATCCGGCTGGATATTCGATAAAAAAAATAAAGTTAATTATAAGAAAAGTTTAAAATTATTAAAGCATTTACTTTGTTTTTCAACTTAATTCTATATGACAGCACTGAAATATCTTCGGCTATTTAGCAAAGTAAATTTGACTAGCATTAATAACGTGTAATCCTCGCCATTTTTATATATCAGCTGTGGTTTTGTTTAAAAGGGGAGGAAAGATACCTCTTTATTGTCACCATTTGGGGGTTGTGGGGATCACGTCGTCATGGAATCGCCAACTGGTTTTAATATACCATCTTCTTTTATTTGATTCCTCTCATCCATTTCCTAGGATATCTTCCAAATCTGTTATTTTGATTTTTTTGGTTAATGAATTTTTTAAATATAATTTAATTGAATTCAAGGAATGTCATATTTACATAAAATGTTACACAAATTTAAATGATATATTTTATATATTAATTGTGTCTCAATAAAACTCTGTTTTTATATCATCATAAACACGTAAACATTTTAATCATGTATGATTCATTTTATATTTAAAAATAACCTGCTAAAATTGATAATATATGAACATAGTTAGAAAATCTTTTTACATACTTTATCTATTCTTGAAACTTTTTTTTCAAGCATTAAATTTATCTTATTTATTATAAATTTTATTTTCCTCTATTGAAATTTCAGATTAACAATGAAGAAGAACAATCTGTTGCAAAGAAAGAAAAAACTGAGCCTGAATTTAAAGTAAAAGATGGACCAGACTCAGATTCAGATCTTGAAACTGACGATGATGATGATGATGCTTCAGATTCAGGAGTTGATTCAGAGGATGAAAAAGAAATGGCTAAAGGTAGCTCTTGTATATGTTTTAGGTTTAGTTATTTTAATATGCTTTTTTAAAAAAGTGTTTTGACTTATGGTCTTAGAAGGAAAGTAATTGCAAAGTAATAATATATATATATATATATATATATATATATATATATATATATATATATATATATATATATATATATATATATATATATATATATATATATATATATATATATATATATATATATATATATATTAAAGATGGAGCCAAGTATCGGTAACTGTATCGACAAAAAATGACCGATACCATATTTTTTTTAACTGTGAAGAACTAATATTATATATATATATATATATATATATATATATATATATATATATATATATATATATATATATATATATATATATATATATATATATATATATATATATATATATATATATATTTCTCCCTGGAAGGGTTTTTACCCTGTCAGTGGTACTAACATATTTCACCATCTGCTCTTAAAGTCCCTCTCCTAGAGTGGTCTAAAATATCATGTTTTTCGGTTCGTTGGTTTCGGTGGCAGTCCTTGAGTTTTATTTAAACTCCCATGGAGGGTTTTCACCCTTTCAGTGAGACTAACATCTTCTCCATCTAACCTCTAAACACTTTCTCAAAAAGCTCTCCAGAAAATCATGCTTTTCAGAGCTGTGGTTCCCATGCTGGTCTTGGAGTTGTTACAAGCAGTACTTAAGCAATAAGGCCAGGTTGCTAGTCCTGTAACAGGGCTAGCAACCTGGCCCTATAATTATCCTGTCGCTCATATATATATATATATATATATATATATATATATATATATATATATATATATATATATATATATATATATATATATATATATATATATATATATATATATATATATATATATATATATATATAACCTCTGATGGACAAATGCCAGTACCCTAGCAATTTCCGTTAGATTTGGGGAAATACCGGAAACCTGGTCAAATTTCACCAGAGTTTTAGGGAAGTTAGAATCATAGCCAGTTTGTAAGTGTGCAAGTCAAAGGAAGTTGGGAAAATAGATAAAGGGAATGTGTTCCAGATTTTACCAGTTGAATACATGTAAAATTAAGCACACCTGTTAGATCTGTTGTTAGAGAGTTGTACAGAGAAAGGTGGAGACTGTGTAGAAAAGCATGTAGCTAGGGCCCTTCTAAGTGGAGGATGTATGTGACAAGAGAGTTCAGAAGAACAGTGTCCGTTGTAATAGAGAAAGTATATAGAGAATGACACAACAATTCGAATGGCAGAAAGAGATTAGTGAGAGTATAAGTTAAGACGAAAATCCAAGACTTCACCTTTTCAAGGAAAGCTATTTTGAGAGTGGACCATCCCAGATGTGTGACGCATACATCATAAAGTGGCGAATAACACCCCTATAAAGAGCAAGCAACTCGGGTGGTGTAAAAAAAATTACGAAGGCGCCTCAAAACACCCCTAGCATAAAAATGGATATGTGATTAAGTAATGGAGAGAAGATTTTTAATGAAAACTAGAAAAAGAGTTTGAGTTAGGACGGATCTCTAAGGAACACCACTATTAATAGATTTAATTAAAGGAAGAAATGTGTCAGTCTACATCAGCTGTTAAAGAACAACCAGGAAGAAAATTAGAGAGGATAAATTCCGAAAGAGGGAAGTTTAAAAATCAAAGATTTGTACAACACTCTACTGGAGGCTTTCGAAATGTCTAGCGCGACACCAAAAGATTTACTGAAAATGCCTAAGAGAGGAGTACCAAGAGTCAAAAAGAAGGGAAAGTAAATCACCAGAACTTTTTTTTTACGAAAGCCATATTGGCAATCATAGATAAGATTAGAAGATTTGAGATTTTTCCAACTTTTAGCAAGAAACTTTAGAAAGAACGGAGATTGAAAAAATGGGACGAGATCTGAAGGGTTTGAGAGGTCCCCCCTTTTTTGGCACATGCTGTATGAGAGCACGTTTCCAGCAAGAAGGGAAGCTTGAAGTATAAAGACAGGGATGTAATATTTTGCCAAAGCAGAGTGCAAGCTAAAAGCACAAATTTTGAGAATCAGTACCATACGCCTTCTTGGTGTAAAGCTAAGAGAGAGCTGATATGAACTTCTTTTGAAATTACAATTTTAGACATAAATGAGTTGGCGGGAGATGTGGGTGTAGAAGAACGAGGTATACCTCCGTAATCAATCTAAAGTTGAATTAGTGTCAAAAGTCTGAGCAAAAAAGTTTAGTTTTTGAAGAAAGTAAAACGGCAATTTGTGCTGAAAAAAAATATTAGCGGAGGGAAAGAAGAAGAGGCAAATTTTGAGTTGACAGTTTTTGCAAACTGCCTGAAAGAGAGGAAGAGGAGCCAGAAAAATTATTGCATTTTATATTGAGAAATTTGTTTTTGGTGTTACATAGAACAACAGAAGATTTTGCACGATTGCGGTATGAAATATAAATTGCAAGATTTTCTGAAGTTTGAAAAAAACAGCAATTTCTGAAGGCAACATCCCTGCTGCAAATAGCACGAGAAAAAGGAGAGGTAAACCAGGGTTTGTAAGGTTTAGTTGAAGGGAAAGATTATTGAATGTAGTCTCCATGCCACAGTGAATCACCTCTGGTAACGCGCTCTGTACAAGCATAAGGACCCCTCCCACGGAAGCGATAATAATTCCACAGGAAATCAAAAATTATGACCAAATATCCGACCAGCTTGGGCACCGAAATGTCACAAATGTTTCCTCGAAATACGTGGGAATCTTTCTTGCGGAAGACTTGAAAAGATAAACGAGGATACAGAGATAAGGAAACGATCGGAAGAACCCAGAGGAGGATAGAGTTTGACAGCATAAGGAGAAGGATTAGAAGTTTAAAAAATCTCTAGAATGTTGAGTTGATTTACAAGACTATCAGGGATAATAGTAGGAAGCTGCACCCACTTCTCAAGGTCGTTTTGGATAGAGAATTGAAAGGCACATTTCACCTTCTGTATCATGAAAACTAGAAGTTTGTCATTGGCAATGGTAAACATTAAAATCTCCTAATATGATAATTTCTCAGAAAGGAGAAGAGAGAATGTTTTCTGTTTTGGGGTTTAGATAGTTAAAGAATTTAGGATAGTCAGTAAATTAGGAGATAAATAGAGCAAATGAATTGAGATGTAGAATGGTAAGAGAGCTTTAGCCACAAGGTGGAAAATTCAGAAGATTCCAGATTATAGACACGAGAGTAAAGAAAATCGCAGCGCACATTGCATAACAACCTCCTTTGACTGAAAATTGAAAATAGAATGGAACTACCCCAGATTTATGAGTCGAACTACATACAGAAGTGAACAACACCTACATAAAGAGCAAGCAACTGGGGGGAAGTGAAAAAATTTCGAAGTAGCCTCAGAACAATCATCGTCTTAGAAGGTTCTTAATTAAGAAAGAGAGGTAATGTGATTTGCCAGAGAAAGACCACGAAATAAGCTACAAGGACAATTTCCCGAAGACCCCAACTTCCATCCATGATAACTTAAAACGGTGATTGAATGACAATTTCATGTGTGCAAACAATAGTTACCTTTAACCAGTTTTTTTTTTTTTTTTTTTTAAATTTTAGGAAATATTTTTAGAGATACCCACTATATATATATATATATATTATATATATATATATATATATATATATATATATATATATATAATATATATATATATATATATATATATATATATATATATATATATATATATATATATAATATAATATATTATATTTTTTTTTTTTTTTTTTTTTTTTTTTTTTTTTTTTTTTTTTTTTTGACCATAAGTTAAATTATCAATTAATGTTTATTTTTGGAATATCCAGTCGGATAGTAAAAACCGGATATCCAGTTTTCTCTGATCCGTTAAATTCACTATCCAGCACATCCTATATATTAATGAACTCATAAATTATTAAATTATTACCAATTTAAGCTAAAATTCCTTTATTACAAATCTTAAATCTTCGGACTTACCGATAATTAAAAATTTGGAGAGTATTTTAAAACTTTCATAATTGATATGGTATAACACAGGAAAAATGCTTCAGTGTAGCACCCGGTATTTCTGAGAGAGTTTGAATATGTAGTGATGCATCAAAATATTTATATATTTTTAAATTTTTGTACCATGTTACTGTTTTAAAGTAAAGATATTTCCAAGTTGATGTTTTTCTTTGTATTTTTATAAAACTGATAATTCTGTGAAATATCTAATATATTTTGCTATTTAATTAATAACGATAGTAATAATAATAGTAATTAAAAAAAATTCTCAAAACAGAAGCTCCAAAAAAGAAGAAAACCAAAGGACCTGTGTTAAGTAATCTGGGTTTAGCTTTAGCTACCAAAATGATTCACAGCAAAAAGACAGAGCGAGATATGTATGACGAAGGGTGGAATAGGTAAGTTCATGTGATTTTTTCTTAGTTCTGAACATTATTGTATCCAATTGCAACCCGAATGCCTTTTCAAACCATTCCTCTTTAATTAGGTATATGTGGGGAGATGAAAACCTACCAGATTGGTTTGTCGAAGATGAAAGGAAAAACAACGCACCAACAATAAAAGTTGATAATGTAAGATCTCGTGTATTTACTTTTTAGGTCTCGTATTAAATGGTGTTAGTAAAATTCTTGTTAAAAATATTGCTTCAAAATTTCAGTTTTGAATACTAGCTGGTTTGTCATTTTTGTTGAATTATTATTATTATTATTGTTAAAAAAAAAAAAAAAAATAGACATAGCTTTCCCTTTTTAATAATGAAAATATTATTTATTATTTTTATTCATCAGACAAATTATTATATATTTTATCTACATGTTTAGTAGTATTTCAGTTAAATTTAAGAAATTGTAAAAATTTGCACTACTAATAATATTTATCCACCCCATTAGCACTTATATATATATATATATATATATATATATATATATATATATATATATATATATATATATATATATATATATATATATATATATATATATATATATATATATATATATATATATATATATATATAATACTATTTTATATTGTATATATGTTTAGAAATGTTTTATAACCATTATTTATTATTTTATACATTAATGTAAATATACTATATACTTTGACTATTTTTAAAATTTAAAAATTTTTTTGAAAAATTTGGGGTAAAATACTCATGAATTTACTTTTTATTTTACTGTTAGTTTTTATTTTAAAAAGTATAAATCCTTTTTGTTTTATTATTTTTCTTCATTTCTGACTTTCTCAATGTATAATATCTACATTTTTTTTTTTTTTTGCTTCCCTCTTTCAGCTTTTCGCAGAAACTTTACTTTTACTTTATCATCAATTTGGCTTAGTACTTTTCCAACATAGAAGTATGGTTTAAGTTTTCCTTGGGGAATTTACTAAAAAACAGTCACCAATTTTTCAGATGATTTTCATCAAAACTTTCTTCTAAGAGGAAGTTTATTTGAATCCTCTTGAGGTGTATCTTCTGGTTGGTATGTAGAATCTTGCAGGTCTTTCAAAGAAACTTTTTCCAGGATCACATAATGTTTACAAGGATTGTTGAACAAATATGGCTCTGGCAATATAATCCTGCCTATACATAATTATTCTTGTCCCCTCTTTCTTTTCATAGTGACGTGGCATCTGCAAGTTGAAGAATAAAAAAAAATCATTACTAAAACTGTATTATTATTTCAAAAATTGAATCTCTGTTGATTATATATATTATTAATTTTTTTTTTTTTTTTTTTTTTTTTTTTTTTTTTTTTTTTTTTTTTTTTTTTTTTTTTTTTTTTTTTTTTTTTTTTTTTTTTTTTTAATTTTTATATATATATATTATATATATATTATATATATATATATATATATATATATATATATATATATATATATATATATATATATATATATATATATATATATATATATATATATATATATATATATATATATTATATATATATATATATATATATATATATATATATATATATATATATATATATATATATATATATATATTCAGTACCAAGAAGTAATTTGTGGAGGTGTTTGGAAAGAGATTACGGAATATCGGGTAGAACGATGAGAGCAGTGAAGAGTCTGTACGAGTTCTGTTCATGCTCAATAAGTACTGCACACGAAAATGAATAATGCTTTGAAGTGAAAACAGGGGTCCTGTTCGTTGCTTACATAAACAAGATTATTCAGAGATTTAAGGAGCAGTGGGATAGAGAATCAGATTTTGGTATTTTTGCAAATGTAGACGTTATTGTGTTCTGCAATGTTGATAGAGAAGATTTAGAGACAGGGCTAAAACAATGGAATGAGTGCTTTGAAGTGGCTGGTCTGAGGATGAATAAGGACAAAACTGTGATCCTGAGGATAAGTAGAGGGAGAGAGATGGGGAAAAACTAAACATTCTGATCGATGGAAGGAGGATAGAGGAGGTTGAATCTGTTAAGTATCTTGTTAGTTTATTCGAGAGAGGGGGAGGTGTAGATTGTGACATGACAGAGAGAATTAGAAAATATATTTAGGGGGTTTCTATCCATTACTGAAGGACGCTAATGTGCTTACAGGTAAAGAAAATCATTTTTGAGACAATTTTGACACCGATATTGATGTATGGAGCGGAATGTTTGACGACAATCACGAAGTCAAGAAGCAGGATACAGGCTTCTGAAATGACTCCTCAGAACAATGCTGGGAAAGAGTAGAAGAGATAGAGTGAGAAATGAGCAAATTAGAGAAAGAGTAGGGGTATGCCATATCATAAATAAGATATGAAAGGCTCAACTAAGGTTGCTAGGTCACCTGGAAAGAATGGATGACCGAAAGGTTGCGGAAAGATTGGAGTGGAGACCAGAAGGAGGAAGTGGAGGCGGTGCTTGAGAAACATGGTTTCCCTGAACTGGATGAGTTGAGGATGAGCAATGCTTTTGCGGATCGTAGAAACAGGATTGAAGCTGCACCGACAGACAGGCAGATAATGCCTACCTGGGAACTGAAGAAGAATCTCTTATATATATATATATAATATATATATATATATATATATATATATATATTATATATATATATATATATATATATATATATATATATATATATATATATATATATATATATATATATATATATATATATATATATATATATATATATATATATATATATATATATATATATATATATATATATATTATATATTTATTTTATTTTATTTTATTTTACCATTCACCTTTCCCACTCGTGGGGTGGTGCCCGTCACAGTTCGCTCACATACACACATCCACTTTCTATCTCCCCTCCCCACTCACCACTGCCCTCAATCTCACTCTGTCCTCCGCGACTCTCCTACCTTTGTCCACATTCAAACTTCTCCCCCCCAATATCTCCCTCACCCCATCCATCCACCTCCACCTCGGCCTTCCCCTCCCCCTTCCTCCCTCTATCTCGGATCTTATCACTTTACTCACCATCCTATTCTCATCCATTCTACACATATGCCCAAACCATCTTAATACACCCTCTTCCGTTCTGCGCACTACTTCCCTCTTCCATCCACACATCTCCCTTATTCTTTCGTTTCTTGATTCTATCTACCCTCCTTAACCCACATATAGCCCTCAATCCTTTCATCTCAAAAACTTCTAATCTTTTCCTAATCTGAGCATTCATCCCCCATGTCTCACACCCATACATTGCAGATGGTAGACACATACTCTCAAACATTCTTACCTTAATTTCCTTTGATATTCTTCCCTTCTTCCAAACTTCTCTCAGTCCCCCCATCACTTTCATTCCCTCCGTCACTCTATTCTTTATTTCCCCACCCATCCCTCCTTTTCCCTCCACTAACATTCCCAGATATTTAAACTCTTCTACCTCCTCAAATTTCTCACCTCCCACCTCGACACCCTCCCGTTCCTCCCCTCTAGCTGCCTCATCCCAGCCCCAATCCTCATCACTTTACTCTTTGTTGAGTTTACCCTTAATCCCTTCGAGGCACATTCTCTAACAAACTCCTTCACCAACATTCTCAATTTCTCCCCAGATTCCGCAACTAACACCGCATCATCCGCAAACAACAAGACACTTACCTCCCATTCCCTCTCTCCACTTCTCAACCTAATACCCTTCCCTTCCCTCTCCATCCCCCTAACAACACCATCCATTAACACATTAAACATCCACGGAGACATGACACAGCCCTGCCTCAGTCCAACTCCCACTTCAAACCATTCAGTCAGTTCCCTCCTCACCTTCACCCTCGCTCTACAGTTCTCATAAAATGATTTAATTGCATTCAATAATCTACCTCTCACTCCTCCCTCCCTTAAAACCTCAAACAATTTCCTCCTACAAACTCTATCATACGCCTTTTCCAAATCCATAAAGCATACATACCCCACTTTATCTTTCTCACGCAGTTTTTCACCAATCATTCTCAGTGTAAACACCTGATCCACACATCCCCTACCTTCTCTAAAACCTCCCTGTTCCTCCCCCACTCTCTCTCTCTTGTCAATTCTTTCACTTTCGATACTAAAACTCTCCCATAAATTTTCCCTACTACACTCAACAAGCTTATCCCCCTATAATTCTTACACATCATCTTATCCCCCTTCCCTTTATATATCGGCACTATGCAAGCATCTTGCCACTCCTGAGGCACTTTTCCCTCTCCCAACACACATTAAACATTCTAACCAACCAGTCAACTATCACTCCCGCTCCCACCCTTATCATCTCCCCATATATACCATCCATTCCAGCTGACTTTCCCTTCTTCACCTTTTCCACAGCTACTTTTACTTCCTCTCTACTAATACTCCCGCCTTCTTCTAACAACATCTCCTCACTATTCTCCACTACTCCCTGGCCTCCCACCCCGTCAACAAATCACTGAAGTGTCGCTTCCATCTCTCTCCCACCTCCCTCTCTCCTTGCACCACATCACCATCTTCCCCCTTCACTCCCTCTCCCCACTCCTTCTCTCCCTCTCCTCGCTTTATTTACCTCCTTCCAAAACATCTTACTCCTGTCCTTAAAATTATCGGCCAACTTTCTACCCCACTCTCTTTTCGCTCTTTTATATATATATATATATATATATATATATATATATATATATATATATATATATATATATATATATATATATATATATATATATATATATATATATATATATATATATATATATATATATATATATATATATATATATATATATATATTATATATATATATATATATATATATATATATATATATATATATATATATATATTATATATATAATATATTACAGAAATAATTTTTGTCTTATTTCTATAAATTTTGACTCGTGATTTATTTTATTTTAGGAAGACTTAAAAATGTATGAGAATAATAATAAAGCTGTGGACTCACGAACAATAAAAAAAGTTGTTGAAGCAAAATCAAGAAAACAAAGAAGAATGAGAAAGAGAATGAATCGAGCTCGTAAGAAGGCCGAAACTATTGCGGATGATCCAGATATGACAGCAAGAGAAAAGGCTGTTGAAATGAATAAGTAAGCTGAATTCAAGTTCATTTGTCTTTTCATTCATTAAAGAAAATTAATAGTTTATTTAAAATGTTTTTTTTTTTTAAATAGTAATGTTTTTGAAAAATATTTGACTTCGTATTTCTCATTTCAGTGTGCAATGAATTTAAAATTTCCTTTATTGAACCTTTTATTATTTTATTAACTATCATTAGTCCATGCTGGTTATAATGTTTATTTCATCATAATTTTTTAAGAAATTATTCTAATACAGAATTATAAATGGGAAATTTTACTTTTCAGAGTATACAAAAAGGCTTCTGCATTTTCGAGACCGAAGGAAAAGAAATATGTAGTGATGAGAAAATGCTTCGGTGGAATAAAACCAAAGGCTGGTCAAAAAGGACCAAGCATGATGGTAGATAGAAGATTAAAGAAAGATAAAAGAGCGCAAGAAAAACTTCGACGAAAAAGAGGAAAGAAGATAAAAATTTAAATACTAATAAAGTATTATTTTTTTTTGCACTTTAACTTCACTATCCTTATTAAAACTGTTGCATAATAAGCATTTGATGATTCAAATTTTGTCAGGCTGCCAATTAAAAATTTTCATTTCACGCTCAAATAGAGAAATTTTCTTTCAGTGTGGAAATGACTGTCGTGAGAGCTGGATGTACTACGTGCATATCAGTTTCGAAATTTTGGTGCTTTATTTATATAAATAACAATGCCTAAGATTTATATTGCGTATTTTTTAATTTTATTGTTAGAAAGTTAATTATTTTTTAATTAATTTCTCATTTTATATTTCAGATTAACTGTATAATAAAAATTTGTAATTGTAATCGAACTCAATAGTTTAGTGTAATGGCTGACTTTAAGTCACGTGATACAATAGACAAGAATGCTAAAATTTGGACCAAAAACTTGCCAATTACGACTAAAGGACATAAAAGAAATTT
Source organism: Armadillidium nasatum (assembly GCA_009176605.1). Lineage (NCBI taxonomy): Eukaryota > Metazoa > Arthropoda > Malacostraca > Isopoda > Armadillidiidae > Armadillidium > Armadillidium nasatum. Next base: position 1,368 of record SEYY01001804.1, on the reverse strand, counting down.
GCCAAGAATTGAGCATTTCAAAGAAAGATGTTCTAGGATGTTACCATACACTACTTGATAATGAAAAATCGAAGCAAAAACAAGTTAAAATTATTCATGAAGAATTAATTAATTTATGGAAGAAAATGAGTTTTCCCATACTTAGTGAGCAAGCAATCATTGCTCGCATTAAAAAACTAATAGGAGAATATGAGAGAAATCAGCGATATCCAAAACAAGAATTTAAGACATTAAATTCTGTATTTGACATTACAAAGCCAGAAGGACAATGGTTGTGTCAAGAAGACAAGAAACTTTATGAAAAGCAGATCGAATCTGAAGGCAAAATAGGGTACACAACTCATAAACCAGCTCCAATTTCCTCGATTCATCCATCAAAAAGGAAGAGATTAACTACAAAAATTACTATAACTGTGCCAAAAGATGAATATAGAAGATGACATATCAAGTACTTCAACCGCCGATTCAGATACCAGTTCTAATGTAAGCGTCTATGAATGTCCCCCTAAGGCAAAAAAGAAATATTGTACGTCTGTGGCAACCTCATTAGTTACTGACCTATCACTTTCAACTAATAAAGCATCAAAAGTTTGTTTAGCTCTTCCATAAGAGGGAATAAATCTACCAACCCTTCACATTATGGAATACTCAAACGTATGATTAAATGTGGAGAAGATCAAGCGTTGAAAATAAAAAATCTTTTTGCAAAAGAAAAAGATTACTGTTTGCATTTTGATGGAAAAAGGCTACCAACAGGAAAAGGAAACAATAAAGCAACAAGAAGAGTATCAGGTTGTATTCCTTCAAAGTCCCACCAAAGAAATCAAATTAGGAGTAATTAGATGTGAAAGTGGTTCAGCCGAAAATATATTTAAAGGAATTCGTACTATTATTGATGACTATGATGCTTGGTCTAGTATCCAAATGATCATTTGTGATACTACTGTTGTAAATACTGGCCATAAGAATGGGGTTGTAGTTAGAATACAGCAAAAAATGTTACAAATGGGTTTAAATATGCCTCAGTACATAGGCTGCCAACACCACGTTTTGGATAGAATACTAAGACATGTTCTTGACTTCTATCTTAATAAGCATACCACAGGTCCTAATTTAAATTATACATTTATAGATGAGATAACTGAAGGGTATGAGGTCTTGAAAGAATCGTATACTCCAGAGGTAGAGATGCTCGTAGTGGAAAATCCTGGATGGAGGGATGATTTTAGGTTTCCTTTATATTCTTTGCCTTGCATTTCGCCAATACAAAGAAAATCGCAAATTACCGAAAATAATTTGGCAATCTCTACCATCTATTCATAGTGCTCGATGGAATTCCAGAGCAATTTATTCCCTTATTGCTTATTT